>JBBPOB010000518.1:0-15714 GCA_038091275.1 Tylopilus subfusipes | reverse complement strand
TGTGCAAGGGCACTAATTGATTCACTCTTGCTGACATCCAAGAATTCGAAAATGGTTTTGTCGCTTAGTCTGAACTGGTTCAATTCTAGTGGGTTATAAGGCGATCCAATCCATGCCTCCGTGGCTCCATAGCCATGAGAACGTATCTCGGTGTCAGGACCGAGGAACCGTCGAGCCTACACACGAACATGAAGAGGAAGTGATGATACACGAACGAACAACGTACCAATGGGACAGACGACGCGAAGGGACCACTGGCAATAGCAGTCACTGAACGCAAGCTCGGCCACACGTGGGAACACCACCCTGGCCGAGAAGATGGACAACCTAGACGACGGAGTTCCGCTGCACGTTCGGGGTCCGGCGAGATATTCATCTGGTCAAGATTCAGCCTTCAGTATGCATTTCGATAGCAGGTACTGACCTCCAAGTAACGTCGAACTTTGGCTATCCCGTCCAAGTCTGGGATCGTGCCATTCGCGATACAATCCACGACAACGTCGAAATTCATGTCGAGGTGGTGCATCATGTCCACAAACGTATTGATGAACACCATGCTCATGGTCTCGAGGAACCTGCTGCTGACTGCAAACAGTGCATGGATGAGAAGGAAAGAACGCCATTTCCTTATAAATCCGGCAGCGTAGGGTGCAGCGTGGTCGAGTACTGGTAAGGCGAAAAGTCAACAAACCAAGGGGGTTGGGTAAATCAAGTCATACTGAATGTTCCCATCTTTTCTCCATCATCTTCGGGGTTCAGAGACAACTCCATCCGCGCTTTGGTGACTGAACCAGAGGTCAGGTAGATTGTCGTGACCGGACAATCTTTCTCATCCAGAACATCCTTTTGATCATACCCGAGAGAATATACATATGCTCTCGTGCGTCTTCGAAGAGGATCAGAGATCACGGACGATCCCGAATCCAAGGATCTAATCTTCGATAAAGTGTTGTATTTGGGAAAGGATTTCGTAATACCACTGGACGTCGAGCTGGAGAAGGAGAGAGAATCGGGGAGTCCTGGGGCGAACAAATCGACGATAGCGCTTGTTTTGCATGGTCCTTCCAAAAACTTTGCAAACAGTGGTTTGTATGAATCATAAGCTGTCAAATGTACTGTTTTCCGAAATGTCTCAGAAAGACTATCATCGTCCATTTCTTCGACAAGGTCAGCTGCCGCATCACGAAAGTCAGCGAGCTCGGGTGCGATTCGAGCAAACTGGGTATTGCAGTTGGCCTTGACTATCTTGGAGCGAAGCTGATTGGTTCGCTGCCTAAGCTGGTCAGAGAGCGATGGCGGGTTAGAGGGAAGCAGGTCTGGGAGATGCATGAGTCCTGAACGCGTGCTATTGGCAACCGCACCTGCTGGACCTTATGTTGACACCCAAACTGCAATCTCCCGAACACGAACAGTGAACGCGATGCCGTAATGTTTTGGACAACGATTCCTCGGCCATCAAATCGCGTTCTGGAATATTACCAAACCGGCAATCATTAGTCAGCGCTAGTCAGCGCTTCAGCAGTGACCAACTCAGTCGACTCATACACACCACGCTTCTCATTCATATTCGCGAGGCCCATCCTTTCCTCCACTGACCCCCCCAGTGACCTCAGCGGGACCCTAGTCATGGGCCGTTCTACGCGTCGGCTTAGTGATTGTTCAAATGCAAACTCACAGTGACCCAAGACACGTTGTCCGCCGTGTCTATTTCATCCAGAATTGGCGTTTCTCCCTCCCAACGATTACGGCATCTCCTTGTCCCGAGGTGGCAAATTGGTCGCAATCATGACCTACTGATCCAGCGTTGTGCACTGAAGTCTGCCCGCTTCGAGTACCCAGCATACGACACGTCCAAAGAAGGCCATATGAAGTACATATTAGATCAAAAACCTCGGACCTCAAGGCCTCAGGGTCGAACAATCACGAAGGGCCTACGAGCCTGAACTCTATCCCACAGTGACAGGGCTTTTCTCCAACGGCATCCAGTCAAGTGCGCCTGAGCTCGATCGCCCAACCACGTTGGCAGCTTATTCAAATCACGACAAGTCACCAGTGCAACGACTTCCGAGTACCAACTTATCTGGAAAGCTTACCCAAATATCATGTCCATCAAGTAAAATTCCCTCAATTTGTTGTGTGGCCAACCAATCATTAGTCTGCTCAGCGCTCACTCAGTGGCAGGATTCGCATCGTCAAAAAGCATTACGTTGATCATCTCCACTCTGAGTCAACCGGCAAACTGCTGAAACTCGAAGTTTGCCCCTAATCAATAACATCGTAATCGCCTCACTGTTCGTGGCACTGCATTTCGGGTGTATTTGAGGTCCAGCAGATGCCGTTGCCAGCAACTCACCTCAGGACTAATGCATCTCGCAGACCTGCTTCCCTCTAACCCGCCATCGCTCTCTGACCAGCTTAGGCAGCGGACCAATCAGCTTCGCTCCAAGATAGTCAAGGCCAACTGCAATACCCAGTTCGCTCAGACTGCACATGAACTCAGCGACTTTCGTCATGCGACGGCTGGCCTGGTCGATGGAATGGACAATGACAGTCTTTTCGAGACATTCCGCCGCACAGTTCGTTTCACAACCTATGATTCATATGCACCATTGATTGCGAGAATTTTTGAACGGCCTTGCAAAGCAAGTGCTATAGTCGACCTGCTTGCCCCTGGGTTCCCCGATTGTGTTTGCAGGTCGAGCTCAACATCCGGTGGTATTAAAAATGCCTTCCTCAGATATAACACTCTATCGCTGATCAAACGCTTGAATTTCCGGTCGTCGGAGGTCTCTGACCCTCCTCGGAGACGCACGACAGCACACGTATGGTATCTCGGGTGCGATCGATTGGAGGTTCAGGATGAAGACAATTTTCCCGTCACCACAATCTACCTAATGATTGCTTCAGCCATCGATCCAAGGATGAGCTTACTTCTGGACCCCGTCAAGGATGAAGAAAAGATGGCAACATTCAGTATGACGCAAATCACACTACGCTCTGTATTATGCTGACTTGTCACCCTACCAGTACTCGATCACGCTGCACCCTATGCCGCTGGATTTATTGGAAATTGGCGTTCTTTCCTTCTTATACATGCGCTGTTCGCGGTCGGCAGTAGGTCCATCGAGACCATGAGCTTCGTGCTTATCAATACCTTTGTGGATATGATCCATTATCTCGATACGGATTTCGACATGGTCGTGGACTGTGTCGCAAACGGTGTCATACCCGATTTGGACGGGATAGCTGAAGTTCGGTATCACTTGGAGGTTGGCACCTCCTATCGAAATGCGTACTGAGAGCTGAATCTTGGCTAGATCAATATTTCGCCAGACCCTGAACGTGCAGCGGAACTCCGTCGTCTCGGTCGTCCATCTTCCCGACCAGGCTGGTGTGCTCACGTGTGGCCGAATTTGCGTTCAGTCATTGCTATTGCCAGTGGTCCCTTTGCGACGTGTCTCCCACTGGTGGGTTCATCGCTCGCGTATGATCTCTTCTTCCCTTCACAGTGTTCTTGTGTAGGCTCAATCGTTTCTTGGTCCCAACACGGAGATACGTGCTCGTGGCTATGCAAGCACGGAGGCAAGGATTGGATCGCCTTACAACCCACTCGAGTTGAACCAGTTCAAACTACGGGACAAAAGCGTGATCGAGTTTTTGGATATCAGCAAGAGTGATTCAATCAGTGCCCTCGCACAACTTGTATGTACTCCTCGCGAGACGTGACTCATTGCTGACTCATGTCATAGTGGGAGGTTGAGCTGGGAAGGCGATACGAGATCGTGCTGACGACCCCAGATGGACTATGGCGGTACCGTCTTCAGGACGTGGTCGAGATCTGTGGGTTCGACCCTACCGATGGTGTTCCCGTCATCCAATTCATCGAGCGCCGCAAGTGAGCATTTCCCGTGCACTCACATGCGGCCAATGACTGACTCCTCGACAGTGTGGCCCTTCGATTCCCATTTTTCACGTTCACTGAAATAGACTTGATGGCGGCCATGTCATCCGTGACTCCAAATGTGGTTGTCAACTGGACAGCTGCGGTCGACGACCGACAGCCCGCTGTCACGATTGGATTCTTTGTCGAGCTCGCCTGTGATCAAGGTCTGTACGGCTGCTCATGTATCCGTTCTCTTGTTTATGAAACATGTTTCCTACGTAGTCTCCGATCTCGCTCTCGCACCAGACCGTGTGTTGGACGAGCTGCTACGATCAAATAGAGACATCGAGCCGCACTTAGCAGTTGATGCACTTCGAAAACCGACTATCAGGCTCGTCCGGCCGGGGACGTTTAGTGATTTTCTGCAACTGAAATTGGATGAAGGCAGTAACAACGTCGGACAGCTCAAAGTGCCCGTTGTCCTGCCCAAGCCTGAGTATGTGACCTGGTTCTCAGAGCGGGTCATGCAGGAGTTGTAACTTGTGAGTCTGACTGTGAGTGACTTATGGCCTTCTCAGGCTTCACTTGTGGTGTCCTTAACGGCGTTTAGTATAAGGACTTGCGTCAATTCATTTGTCATGATCTTCTATAGTGGCTTGACTTGTACAACTTTTCCTTGTCAGACTCGGCAGTTGAGATCTTGAGACCTTATGCAATGGGAAATTCGAGCAGCCTCCTGCAGTGCCGGTGCCTGCTGTCCTCCAACCACAGAATCCGAGACGAATGTAATACTGTATGCCTCCACACCCATGGTGTCGGTAGTGCGATGCAAGACCGTCACAGTACGGAGCAAATCGAATCATTTCAAAGTGATAAGTAACCAAGTTCAATCGGCCACCATGCATCATGGATGGCTACACCTTCTGATTGCGAAAAATAAGTAAGCACTAAGTAAGCACCCGTGAACTCGAAAAAGGTGTAGGAACAAAATTGGTGCGGAGCGAAAGGAGTGCATCTTCCTCGAAAGCGCAAACGGCAGAGGTCGTCGAAGAGGTAAGGCCCGGGGGAACGAGTATTCCGGAACTTCTAGGACGAGGGAGGGCGAACCAAGACGCGGCGGAACCGATGAAATCGGTCAGCGGATGCTGATGTATGACGAAGACGCAACAGGTACGAGTTGACGTTGAGCCTGCAGAGGCAACGAGCGACCTGGGTGGTAAGACTTTCCTAGACCCTGTAAGAGGACATGTTTACGGTGGTCGATTTGTCGTGTGATCGGTCGTCCGAACTCTGGTCCCTCTTCTGGGTATGTAGCGATTAATTGATCAAAATTAGCTCCGATCAACCGTGTCCTTCGTGAGTAGTACTAGGTCGCTCGTCGAGGGAGAGAAGCGAATCATGTCACGTGGTTGACAGAAGCTCTTGTAGCGCGACCTGGCACGAAGGACTCGTTCTGAGTCCGAGTCGGACGTCCGTTGGCTCACGATCCACACAGAACGGCCACCTTTTCCTTCAACTCCTCACGTACTTCGTCTACTCATTGCTCCACTGCCAGTATTTCTCCAGATGCTCAAAGACGTCTGATATGGCTGTACAAATACCATCCACAACCTATCTATATCTCGCGCGCTTCTCGAATCGATCAGACGGCTGCGATTCACGGCGGATAACCATGCCAGTTTTTGGAAAGCTCACACCCTAAATATTCCCCCTATCCAACAGGTAAAATTCTTCCTGCAGGACCAGCCAATCAGTGCTCAGCGCCAATCAGCATTCGTGCAAAGACGTTGTCAAAAGCATTACGAGATTGCTCGAAATAGTACGCAAACTCCTGATCGTACTAATTGCCTCACTGTTCGGGGACTACATTTGGGTGCCAAGCAGTTATTTAAGGTCCAGCAGGTCCCATTGCCAGTAACTTGCCTTCAGGACTCATGCATCTCCCAGACCTGCTTCCCTCTAACCCGCCATCGCTCTCTGACAAGCTCAGGCGGCGAACCGACGAACTTCGCTCGAAGATAGTCAAGGCCAACTACAATACCCAGTTTGCTCAGACCGTGCCCGAGATTGCCAAATTTCGTCATGCGACAGTTGGTGTTATCGACGGAATGGACAATGACAGTCTTTCCGAGACATTCCGCAAAACTGTTCATTTCACAGCCTATGATTCATACGCACCATTGATTGCGAGGATTTTTGAACGGCCATGCAAAGCGAGTGCTATAGTCGACTTGCTTGCACCTGGGTTCCCCGATTGCATTTGCTGGTCCAGCACGACATCCGGTGGCGTTAAAAAAGCCTTCCTCAGATACAGCATTTTGTCGCAGATCAGAGGCTTGAATTCTGGGTCGTTGGCGATCCCTGACCATCTTCGCAGACGCACAAAAGCACACATATTTTACCTCGGATGTGATCGAATGGACATTCGGGATGAAGACGATTTTCACGTCACCACGAGCTACGTAACGTTTGGTTCAGTCATCGATGTGAGGATGGCCTTATCTCTGGACCCTGAAAAAGATGGAGAAAAGATGGGGACATTCAGTATGACGCAAATCGCCCTACCCTTTCAGTTATGCTGATCTGTCACCTTGCCAGTACCCGATCACGCTGCACCCTATGCTGCTGGATTTATCAAGAAATGGCGTTCTTTCCTCCTTGTACATGCCCTGTTTGTAGTCGGAAGTAGGTCCCTGGAGACCATCAGTGTGGTATTCATCAATACGTTCGTGGACATGATCCGACACTTCGATATGGAATTCGACATGGTCGTGGACTGTATCGCAAGCGGTGCGATCCCAGATTTGGATGGGATTGCCGAAGTTCGGCAGTACTTGGAGGTCAGCGTCCACTATCGAAATTTGTACTGGAGGCTGAATCATGCGTAGATGAATATTTCGCCGGACCCGAAACGTGCGGCAGAGCTCCGTCGTGTCGGTCACCCATCTTCTCGACCAGGGTGGTGTGCGCACGTATGGCCAAACTTGCGTTCAGTCACTGCTACTGCGAGCGGTTCATTCGCATCGTCTGTCCCGCTGGTGCATTGATCACTCGTGTATCTTCCCTTCTTCCCTTGACAATGTTCTTGTGTAGGCTCAATGGTTTCTTGGTCCCAACATTGAGATGCATGCTCGTGGCTATGGAAGCACCGAGGGCTGGATTGGTTCACCATACAACCGACTCGAGTTTAACCAGTTTAAGCTGAGTGACGAAATCGTCTTCGAGTTTTTGGATATCAGTAAAGGTGATTCAATCGGTGCCCTCGCACAACTTGTGCGTACTCCTCGTGAGACGAGACTCCTTGCTGACTTGCATCGTAGTGGGAGGCCCTAATAGGAAGACGATACGAACTCGTGCTAACGACCCAAGATGGTCTGTGGCGGTACCGTCTCGGGGACGTGGTCGAGATCTGTGGATTCGACCCCACCGATGGAGTTCCCGTCATTCAATTCGTGGAGCGCCGCAAGTGAGCGTTCTCGTTCACTCACATGCACTCGCTGAGCTACCCCTTGACAGCGTGGCCATTCGATTCCCGTTTTTCACGATCACTGAGAAAGACTTGATGGCTGCCATGTCATCCGTGGCTCCGAATATGGTCGTCAACTGGACAGCTGCGATCGACGACAGACAGCTCACTGCCACGATTGGATTCTTTGTCGAGCTCGCCTGCGATCAAGGTTATCTACGGTTGCCCACGTATCCGTTCTTTCGCTCATGTTTCCCACTAGTCCCGGATCTCACGCTCGCGCCCGACCATGTGTTAGACGAGCTGTTGCGATCAAACGCGAATATTTCTCGGGAGCTTGAAGCTGGCATGTTCCGAAAACCGACTGTGAGACTCGTCCGATCTGGGACATTTAGCGAGTTTCTGCAAATGAAACTAGACGAGGGCAGTAACAACATCGGGCAGGTCAAAGTGCCCGTCGCCCTGCCCAAGCCTGAGTACGTGACCTGGTTCTCGGAGCGGGTCGTGCAGGAGTTGTAACTTGTGGTCTGGTTGTGAGTGGGTTGTAGTCGTCTTGGGCTTTGTCCGTGGTGTTCCGACATAGGGCAGAGCGAGCGGTGGTATGAACTTCAATGTCAAACTGTTTGTGATGATCTTGGCAGCTTGACTGCAGTCGTACAAAATTTTCTTGTCAGACTCTACCACTGGCATAGAGATCTTATTCGATGGGAACTCGAGCTGACTACCTACTGAGTCTATTCAACAGTATGGGTTACATGGGTACTGTGTGTTAGGAGTAAACAATTGGCCGGCCACGCTGCAGCTACAGCTCAGGTACAAATATCTCGGCGGTTTTTAGTGAGGGAAATGGAAACAATGTAAAGAAAAGTGAGCACGAAGGGTGGAGTATCAAGGCAGGGGGCAGGGCAGAGGATACACGGGAGAAAGGGAATAAATGAGCCTCGAGCGTGACCGGGAGACTCGGAAGTGCAATCCCCAAATTCAGGGTGACGGTGAGATGATGTAACACTATCAGGTAATTCCATCGGCTCTCGTCCCAAATATGGTACCCCGGAACACTTGTCAAAACGTTTACCTCATGGTTCTCTGCCATCCGCGTGCATCGCCATGAGGTTCAAATCTAAAATTCGGCATGGCTGTTAGCGAGCCCAAAGGCTACCTTTTAGGCAAACAAGTGCCCGCCTAAGCGTCGCATAGAGCTACAACCAACCAATAGGAGGGCTTGCTCACTTACGAAACAGCTGTAAAACCCGCTGTCCATTTCGACTGCTTTGCAGATGCCTTCAGCCGCATTGCAGATGAAAAATATGCTTCGTAATTGGACAACATCCCCTCAATGATCGGGTTGCAAAAAGCTATATATAATATGGATGTACGATCCAGCAGGTAGTTCGCGTTCAGGATGCATCTCCCAGACCTCCTTCCCTCCAACCCGCCATCACTCTCTGACCAGCTAAGGCGGCGAACCGATCAGCTTCGCTCCAAGATAGTCAAAGCTAACTACAACACACACTTTGCTCAAACTGCACTCGAGCTCGCCGACTTTCGTCAAGCAACGGCTGGCCGTGTGGATGCAATGGACGACGACAGTCTTTCCGAGCTGTTCCGGGAAGCAGTTAAATTTACAGTCTACGATTCATACGCCCCACTGATTGCGAGGTTTTCTGAAGAACCATGCAAAAGAGGCGCCATAGTCGATTTGTTTGCCCCCGGAATCCCCGATTGTCTCTCCCAGTCCAGCTCAACTTCCGGTTCCGCTAAAAAACCGTTCCTCAGATACAACATTTTGTCGCAGATTAGGCCCTCGAATGCCAGATTGCGCATGATTCCGGGTCTTCTTCGGAGACGTACCAGAGCATTCGTACATTATCTCGGGTTCAATCGAATGGATGTTCTGAATGAAGACGACTGTCCTGCCGCAACCATCTACGTAACATCTGGTTCAGTCATCGACCAGCGGTTGGAC
Organism: Tylopilus subfusipes; assembly: GCA_038091275.1. Taxonomy (NCBI): domain Eukaryota; kingdom Fungi; phylum Basidiomycota; class Agaricomycetes; order Boletales; family Boletaceae; genus Tylopilus; species Tylopilus subfusipes. Next base: position 6,399 of record JBBPOB010000518.1, on the reverse strand, counting down.
TTGCATCTGGACCCTGAAGAAGATGGAGAAAAGATGGGAAAATTCAGTATGACGCAAATCACCCAACCTATGCGTAATGCTGACTTGTTTTTTTTTTCCCCCACTAGTACTCGATCACGCTGCACCCTATGTCGCTGGATTTATTAAGAAATGGCCTTCTTTCCTTCTTATTCATGCACTGTTTGCAGTCGGCAGTAAGTCCCTCGAGACCATGAGCATGGTATTCATCGGCACCTTTGTGGAGATGATCCGTCACCTCGATACGGAATTCGACATAGTCGTAGACTGCATCGCAAACGGTACGATCCCAGATTTAGACGGGATAGCCGAGGTTAGGCATTACTTGGAGGTTAGTACCCGTTATCGAAATGCGTGCCGACGGCTGAATCTTGACAAGACGAACGTTTCGCCGGATCCCGAACGTGCGGCAGAGCTCCGTCGTCTCGGTCGTCCATCTGCTCGGCCAGGGTGGTGTGCTGAGGTATGGCCGAACTTGCGTTCAGTGACCGCCACTGCCAGCGGTCCCTTCGCGTCGTCTGTCCCATTGGTACGTTGATCATTAGTGTACCATCTGTTCCTCCATTCATCATGTTCCTGTGTAGGCTCGACGATTTCTTGGTCCCAAAATAGAGATACATGCGCGTGGCTATGGAAGTACCGAGGGGTGGATTGCATCGCCTTACAACCACCTCGAGTTGAACCAGTTCAAGCTGAGTGACAAAACCATTTTCGAGTTTTTGGATATCAGCAAGAGTGATTCCATTGGTGACCTCGCACAACTTGTAGGTACTTCTCGTGAGACGAGACTCCTTGCTGACTAGCATCGTAGTGGGAGGTTCAGGTGGGAAGTCGATACGAACTCATGTTAACGACCCAAGATGGTCTATGGCGTTACCGTCTCATGGACGTGATCGAGATCTGTGGGTTCGACCCAACAGATGGCATTCCCGTCATCCAATTCGTCGAGCGTCGCAAGTGAGTGTTTCTCGTCCACCCACATGGGCTCGCTGACCGACCCCTCGACAGTGTGGTGATCCGATTCCCAGATATGATGATCACCGAGAAAGACTTGAGGGCAGCTATGTCGTCTGTGGCTTCAGATATGGTCGTCAACTGGACCGCTGCGACTGACGATCGACGGGTTCCTTCCACGATTGGATTTTTTGTCGAGCTCGCTGGCGATGAAGGTAAGTCTACCTTCTAACGTATCCCATTCTGTCATTCATGAAAACGTATTTCCCGATGTCCATCAGTTCCAGTCTCTGATCTCGCTCGCGCGCCAGACCGTATGTTGAACGAGCTGCTACGATCGAACAGACATATCGAGCGGCACCTAGCATTTGACAAGCTTCGAAAACCGACTATAAGGCTTGTCCGGCCGGGGACGTTCAGCGATTTTCTGCAACTGAAATTGGATGAAGGCAGTGACAACGTCGGACAGCTCAAAGTGCCCGTCGCCCTGCCAAAGCCTGAGTACGTGAGCTGGTTTTCACAGCGGGTCGAGCTGGAGTTGTAACTTGTGGCTCCTGTTGGGAGTGGTTTCTGGCCTTCTTGGGCTTCGCTTGTGATGTCCCTGACGTCGTTCGACATACTGAGTACATAGTAGGCACGTAGTGAGTGGCGTGCGCCAACCTTAAGCATCTGTCAAACCGTTGTTGTGATGAGATAGATTGACTGAACTTAGCGACAATTTTCTTATCAGACTCGGTAGTAGATATTTTATTCAAGGGAAATTCGAGCGACCTCCTGCTAGTGTCTATTGTCATGCTCGCCACTGGCACAGAATCCGAGATGGAGGCAACACAACCTCCCTTCTCGCCTATGGTGTTGATTGTACCGAAGACCTAGGTGGGTAATATGGGCGACGACGACATGACGGGCACTGTCAGACGAGTGGCGAGTGGCGAGGTAATTCTTTTTTTCTGGTCTTTCATCATTCAACTGACACTGACAGAAAGTGAGTAATTGGAGCAGAGCAACTGCCACTGGAGCCTGGCAGTGCCAGTTTCATAACCAAGCAAGCCTCCTACTGGTCGACGCCACTCCAAGCGACGCTAAGACGGGCACTTACTAGTACCTTTTCATCCGACCACATGAAGTTTTGGCCCGACTCGGAGGCCCCGAGTCCACACGTGTGGTACCCTGACTGAATACGGGCGATGCCGCAGTACCCTGCTGTGTTTCAGTTTCGCGAAATCGTTCTGGAACCTCCGAATCTCTCTGATCGCCTTCCAACAACTGTTGTTCCGAGCCAGCATGCTACTAGCCGGGTCGTACTAGTAGTGCTGTTGTCGCTCGCCTCTGGACCCGTCTAAGTGTGCACGATGAGTAACCACAACGGCACGAAGATTCGAACTGAATGTTCATGCTTTTTCATACAGACTTGAGATTTCAATTTTATATTGTCCAGCAAACAATAGATCATGTCGGAGGTCAGTTCTATTGACTTTTGAGCACAATGGCCGCGAGCCAGAACTTGACTTGCCGTTGCGTTGCGCAAGCAAATGCTAGTCACACCATAACCGTGGTGTGTATATAGCCAAACAATGTGTTGTATCTAATTATAACCACATCAGGCTACCGTGACATTTCAATCTACTATCTAACCACTATCAATGTCGTTATAGATGTGAATTGGGTCTGTTTACTAGTAGGAAGTCCGTTACGACTGCAACGCAAGCTGAGGAGGTGAGCTGAGCTGGCTGAATTTGGTATCCGAGGTACACCTCACCTCAACCTCGACGAGGTACTAACCTCACCTTTGTGACGTGTAATATATGACTGCAGGCACCCGCGGGAGGCCGTTTGAATTTCCCACTAGATAAGATCTCTACTGTCGAGTCCTCCAAGAAATATTCATGCAAGTACAGTCAAGTTACCAAATTCATTCGAGTCACAAACAGTTTGACAGAACCTCGTATGTACCAGCAGACACCGCTCACTGCATCCCTATGCCGAACGCCGTCAGAGGACACCACAAGCGGACTGGAAGCCCAAGAATGCCACAACGCACGCACAATCAGACTCGCATGTTACAACTCCTGCACAACCCGCTCCGAGAACCAAGTCACGTACTCAGGCTTGGGCAAGGCGACCGGCACTTTGACCTGTCCGACGTTGCGACTGCCCTCGTCCAGTTTCAACTGCAGAAACCCGCTAAACGTTCCAGATCGGACGAGCCTCATAGTCGGCTTTCCGATCCTGCCAAGTCCAAACTCCCAAGCAATATTTTCGTTTGATCTTAACAACTCGTTGAACACACTGTCCAATGCGAGGGCGAGATCAGGGAGCGGGGAAGATCGTTCGTGAGCGAGGGTACAGGTACCCGAGGAGCCATGGATATCTTGGTCGCCGGAGAGCTCGACAAAGAATCCAATTGTGGGAGGGATGTGTCGATCGTCGACTGCTGCGGTCCAGTTGACGAGAATGTTCGGAGGAACGTACGACATGGCTGCCCTCAGCTCTTTCTCGGTGACAGTGAAACCTGGGAACCGGATCGTCACGCTGTTGAGGGGTTGATCAGCGAGCGCATGTAGCTGCAGAAAAACACTTACTTGCGACGCTCGATAAATTTGATGACGGGAACGCCATCAGTAGGGTCGAACCCACAGATCTCGACTACATCTCCAAGACGATACCTCCATAGGCCGTCTCGGGTCGTTAGCACGATTTCGTATCGTCTTCCCAACACAACCTCCCACTGCGGTACTAATCAGAAAGAATTCTCGTCGCACGAGGATACGCACAAGTTGTGCAAGGGTACTTATCGAGTCGCTTTCCCTGACATCCAAAAACTCGAAAATGCTTTTGTCGCTTAGTTTGAACTGGCTCAACTCCAGTGGGTTGTAAGGCGACCCAATCCACCCCTCTGTGCATGCATAGCCATGAGAATGTATCTCAATGTCGGGGCCCAGAAACCGTCGAACCTACACAGCAACATAAGGGAGGAATAGATCGCACGCGAACGATAAACGCACCAATGGGACAGACGACCCGAAGGGACCGCTGGCAATAGCGGTCACTGAACGTAAGTTTGGCCATACGTGCGCGCACCATCCCTGTCGAGAAGATGGACGACCGAGACGACGGAGCTCCGCCGCACGTTCGGGGTCCGGCGAAATATTCATCTGCGCGTGATTCAGCCTTCAGTACATATTTCCATCACGGGCACCGACCTCCAAGTACTGCCGAACATCGGCTATCCCATCCAAGTCTGGGATGATACCATTCGCGATACAGTCCACGATCATATCGAAATTCGTATCGAGGTGGTACATCATGTCCACAAACGTATTGATGAACACCATGATCATGGTCTCGAGGGACCTACTGCCGATTGCAAACAGGGCATGTATAAGAAGAAAAGAGGGCCATTTCCTGATGAATCCGGCGGCAAAGGGTGCAGCGTGGTCGAGTACTGGTAGGTTGAGAAGTCAGCATTACGCAGAGATCGAGTGATTAGCGTCATACGGAATGTTCCCATCCTTTCCCCATCCTCTTCGGGGTCCAGACCTAAGTCCACCCGCTGTTTCGTGACTGAACCAGAGGCTAGGTAGATGGTCGCGGCAGCACAATTGACTTCATCGAGAACGGTCATTCGATTGAACCCAAGAAACCATACGAATGCTCTGCTTCGTCTCTGAAGAGGATCCTGGATCACGCACGATCCGGCGTTCAAGGACCTAATGTGCGACAACGTGTTGTATTTGAGGAAGGTTTTTTTAACGCCACCGGAAGTCGAGCTGGAGTGGGAGAGACAATCGGGGAGTCCAGGGGCGAACATGTTGACTATAGCGCTTGCTTTGCACGGCTCTTCGAAGAACTTTGCCGTGAACGGTGCGTAAGAATCATATTGCGTGAAATTCACTGTTTTCCGGAACGTCTCGGAAAGGCTGTCATCGTCCATTCCGTCGACGAGGCCAGCCGTCGCATGACAAAATTCGGCGAGCTCGGGTGCAGTTTGAACGAACTGGGTGTTGTAGTTGGCCTTGACTATCTTCGAGCGAAGCTGGTCGGTTCGCCGCCTCAGCTGGTCAGAGAGCGACAGTAGGTTAGAGGGCAGGAGGTCTGGGAGATGCATGAGTCCTGAACTTGGGCAACGGCACCTACTCGACCTTAAATAGCATTTTTGTGTCTGAATTGCAGTCCCGAATATAATGAGACGACGACAATGGTTGTTGAATGGAGCAGGAGTTTGCCCTTCACCTGTCCAGCAGCTGAAGTGACCACATGGGTCATCTACGCTTTGATGGCTCAGTGGGGGTTATGCGTTGAGACACCACATGTAACCGAAGATGCAGGAGAGGTCGGGACACCGTTTGTTGGACTTCGATTGGCGAATGTAGACAAACATGCTAGATATCGAACTGATTTGGAAATGATGTAGGTATCAATTTCCCATTGTGATTTACCTAAGAAATGGGACTTCTATAAAGTCGTTAGCCAAGGCTGTCCTTCAATATACTTGTCAGGTAGGTAGCCTGAAGGCGATGTTGCCGAGTGTCATCGGAAGCTAGAAAAACACAGCAGAGATCGTGATGATTTGGAAATACACTAGGCAACTCACGGCGTCATCAATCAAGCTTGTCGGGTTGGTAAAATTTTGGCCCTCTTCCACCTAGAACGATGGCCTCGTCCATAATTAGTACACCTTCAAATCTCTGCCTCTAGGGGATGGGTGATCGCTACGAATAAGAGAGGTGAGCGAAAAGTCACGGAAGTTAAGCGCAAAATTCGGAGTAAACGAGTTCGAAAGTGACTTCACTCCGCTCGCTGTTGAGCGGTTGGGGCCAGTAAGATATTCAACGAAGGCATGGACTCTGTCTATGTGTGCCATTGTATGGACATTGGAAAACGCGATCAGCCCACAGAAAGTGACATGGAAGGTCTTTACGTAACGTTGAACAATTAATTGTGCTCAACACTCGTCGAAAACGTCGAGTGCGTAACAATACTGATTCACTGGTGCTAACAGACTGTATATTGTATAATTCGGGCAGTTATTCGGTTCCCCGCTCTGGAGCCTGCGATCGCCCCTGATGCCGTCCAACACCTCTTGTTCGCCAGGGTGGCCGGATCGCCTCACTGCCTACCTCTGGACCCAAGACCTACTAATAATACCATGTGTACGGAGGAACACCGTGTTGCGTTCACTGTATTGTCGACTCGTTCTGACAAGAAGAAATATTTCTGGATGTGCAGCCAAGCTACCAAAAATCATCACAAACGAATTGACAGAAATTCATAGTGGCTGATGCCGCTCGCCCTGTCCCTGTGTCGGAAGCCGTCGAGAACACCATAAGCGAAGCCCAAGAAGCGGCAACAACCCACTCACAAACAAGACTCACGAGTTACAATTCGTGCACGACCCGCTCCGAAAACCACGTCACATACTCAAGC
>JBBPOB010000517.1:0-15721 GCA_038091275.1 Tylopilus subfusipes | reverse complement strand
GTCTGCATCAGTCAAGCTATCAACGGGATCAATCCCATGATGAGAAATGATGAGCGTAGCCGACTTCTTCCTTTCCAGGATGCGGTGTGCAAGTGGGCTACTTTGTTGGTCGTCCTGATTCGGATGCAAGGTAGTGACAGATAATGACGGAGAGGAATCGCGCAGCGGGCGATTAAGAACTGCATTCAGTCGCTGCGCGAGTTCTTCGAGAACAGGGCTGCCCTCCCTACTCTTCATAATACCAAGCCTTTGCTCGAGTTCATCGATCGTGGGACTGCCCTCTCGGCTCCGCGAATCCTTGAAAAGATTAATCGGTGTTCGATTGCCAACCTTTTCCAAGCTGGGTAATGGGTGGGACTTCTTTGGCGTGCTGTTTCGCTTCAAACAGCTGTCAAAGCAATCAGCGCAGGAGGGTTGCCCTAACAGATCAATCATGGGGGTATCGCCGATGTTTTTGTGACACCCTTCACATCTGAAACATTTCTTGTGCCAGACGCGACCCGAGGTCTCAACGAAGCCGCCTTCGCTCTTCAAAACGAGGACAGGTCGACGGCAGACCGGACAGTCGCCTTTCGACCCGCCATTGATGACAAAACATGGCCGACACAAAAATCGATCAGATAACTCGAGTGCAGAGGGGTCTGGAAAGATCGTCACGTCTGGTTGAAACTCGGTCAGGCAGATTGCACAGGAGTACGTTGCAAGAGATTCCTTGGGCTGCAGGACCGAACCGTATGCTTTGGAAAGCTCCGGTGCATTCGGTGCCTGCAGAATGCCAGCCTCTGCTGCAAGGGTTGTCGGCGAAGAAGGTGGACTGCGCTTGTCAATGTCGAACGGTCGCTTTGGTGGAGACAGAGGGCGAGTAATGGAGTCAATGTGTAGATTGGCGCGACTGGAGATGGAGGGATCAAGACGGGATGAACTTGGGCGAGGGAGGCGGCTGGTAGTAGGGTGTGGATAATCCGAATCGACCTTTGGCCCAGTCGGTGCAGCGCGGGGCTGCGATGCAGATGAGACACTGCTGTCGATCTGAATGGGTGAGCGTGTTGGAGACTTGTCTTTCGAAATGTAAGTCTGCGACCACTTGTCGACTGTCTGACGTTTGGAGGACGACCACTGCAAGACAGGTGCTAGACTATCTCAGCTACGACATTGGAACACTAATCGATGACAGACGAACCGACTGCGGTGCCACCACACTTGCAACGCGTTCCAGTGACGATGTCACCACATCTGCGACAGAATCCCATGCGATTTCCGAAAAACTCTTGTAGTGCAACTCTGGACTGGGGACAATAAGATAACGGCAGACGCGGGTGTCGTGGAGAATGTTGGGTTCAACTTGCAATTGCACGAGGCTGGACAAAGAGGCGCGATCACGTGTCGTTTAGGCGACACAGAGGCACATCAATGCGAGGTTCACAATTATCCGAACAAGATTGGCTAGCATGGCACATAGACAGCTTGTATACGTTACGTGCACTCTACAATCATAGCTTGGCAGATATAGCGGGTTGCCAATCCACACGCTCGACCTTCGTGCGCAACGTCAGCGTAAAGTCTCGTACGTGGCCTCGTGCACTCACCATTTCGGAGGAAAGTTGATCAATTGACCGGACTCCGAGACTCTCCATGCAGAACCTGATTTCGCGTTGCAGGATTCGCACCAAATGGACGACGCCAGCTTCGCCATAAGCCTGAGAAATCATTAGCCGAATGTATTCCGCACAAGGGGCACACTAACACTCTGCGCGTAGAGGAAGGCGCGGCCAAGTCCAACAGCCTTTGCACCGAGGCAGAGCGCTTTGAGTACATCTAAGGAGTATCGTGAATGTAAAGGTGATCCAGAGCATGTGTCCACCGACCAGTGCCGCGACGGATGCCGCCGTCAATATAGACTGCAATTATTTCCTCAGGCAGGTCTGAAAAACACAGAGTGCACTACGTACCTTCAGTCTTCTTGAACACCTCGGGGTGTTCCTTGTGGAGCTTATAAAGTACCTCGAAAGGAGGAAGCGAGCTATGTTTTACGGTGCGTAATTGGGGTACTTGTTAGACAGATTTTTTGCTCACTATTCAAGCTGTCGGCCTGGGATAGATAGTAAAGCGAATCAGGTTCGCAGGCTGCAAAATTAAAGCTCACCACCATGGTTCGACAGTACGATGCCTTCGCAGCCTGCCTTTGCAGCGAGAACAGCATCCTTCTTGTAGTTAGAATTCAGCGACGACGAAACCGAGAAAATCTTACCGCGACGCATTGAATCCCTGCACTAAATGTCAGCGGGTTAGCAAGACACGCAGAATGTCGTACCTTTAATAACTATGGGAAGCCTCGTGGTGCTTCGTATCCACGGTATGGTCTGGTGATCAATGTGAGGTGACCTGGTTGCTATCCCGTTACAATTGAACGCACCCTTTCCCAAGTCATGCCGGGGTCGTTATTAATGATGAGTCCGCCAGCGGTGCCTAATATACCGATTTCTTGTTCCTCTTGGTCCATGGGATCTGATTGACGTTTGACTCCTTGATTCTCAAAATCCTCCAGGTAATGAGGGGCACGGGTATCCATCTCTCGGTTTGACGGTATGAGTGCGTCGACAGTAAGGAAAATGGCTTTATAACCCAGCGCTTCGACTTGTCGAATGCATTTGGCAGCGATGGCATCATTCTTGTGTTTGTACAGCTGGAAGAAGAGGGGCTGGTCGGGTGAACCTCGAGCGGCAGCAATCTGGCCATACGACAATGAAGAATTTGAGGAAACCATCTGAACGATGCCAGTCTTGTATGCGCCGCGCGTAAGATTGACTTCCCCGAGAGGATGACCGAGACAAGCCAATGCAGAAGCACTGATGTACACGGGTATGGACGTCTTGTAACCGAGAATGGTTGACGAGGTATCACAGCCAGATACGGCCCTCATGACTCTAGGGTGGAAGAAATAGCGACTAAATGCACGAGCGTTTTCCATGTGCGCTTTTGGTATCGCTTTGAGATGAATCATAATCAGGCAGAAACAGGGACGTACTGATGGAGTCATCAGCAGCAGACGCATAGTACGCGAGGGCCCTGTGTGGAAGAAGCTTCTTGGCTGCTTCCTATGGGGAATTCCAGCGTCGAAGGGACGTAAAGTTTGGTGGGAATGGGTGTATACCTCCATGTCCTGGACGTTGATTATCCGGCTGAGAGGGGGTTTGTTCTTGAGGGCCTCCTCCACTCGCAGCTCATCCCTTGTTCTTGTCTGGTTTTTCCTTGCCTGTCTCAGTTCGAGAATTGAGGCGGGGTCAAGATCGCCCAGATGGTTTTCGGGAGCGATGTTCTTCTCGAGTGCGTCGGATGGATGGATCTGGAGAAAAGCTTCCGTGGCGTCCCGCCCGCCGAGAGCGAGTATCACCTGAGGACCTCCTGGGTGGTGCTAGAAGGAGTGAGGAACGAGAGTGGGAATGAAAGGGAGAGAGACATACGAATAGAAAGTCGGTGACATCGTACACCTTGTTTCTTATGATGACCCAGCAGGAGCTACATACGCGGGTGCGGTGTGAGATACGAGACCGCCCGGGGTGGATGTGGACACGCACGTCGTGGTGTTGTGCCGAGCGATCTGTGTGAGGTCGAATGTCGTCGGCATCGGGATCTCCGCGTGACCGCGTGACCACTCCGGTTTCAAATTGGCGTGTGCACGTGACGTCGCGTTGTTTGGTTGGCTTTATTGACGATGTTGCACTCAAACCACGACCTGCACCACAACATGAGCCCAGCGCTCGCAAGAGAGGCCCTCGAGGCCATGAAACGTGCAGACATACAGAAACTGTGCAAAGTACAGTCACCGTTTCACCCCGTAATTCATCCCGGATCTCATCCAGTAACACCACACAGGACTACGGCGTAAAGGCAAATCTCAAGACCCAGGCACTCATCGAACTCTTGCTGGATGCCTCGCAGTAAGCCCAGTCTGTCTCTTTGATCTATGATATCCTCTCACCCAGAACAAGACCACAAGCACCACGGCGTAACCCTCCGCAAGCATCACATCGACCACCTTCAACCAGAATACCAACCCTCACTGTCGCCAGATCAAGGCAACAATCCACTGGCTCAGTTGTCATTTACGGCTCTGAGGACGAAGCTGAACTCACCCTCCAACGCCATCATAATGTTGCACCGCACGAACAACCAGACCCCCAGCGGACAAGGAAAGCGAAACAAACTCAATACAGACTTGGTGTGGGACGTCCTGTAATAGCGGGTGGATCTGGCGCTCGTGCCATCACCAAGTCCCTCAGCATCCCCCGAACACCAAAGAGATCACGGAGTAGCAGGTCGATCAAACCGTCGGAAACAACAATCACAGAAGGTTGGAGATAGAACTTTTCGTGACATGCCCAATGCTGACATGGCGTTAGAAACAGAACTCGCCAGTTCCGTCGAGGCTCGTGGCCGTGAGCAATATCATGTCAACTTGCAATTTATTCCAAGCTCATGTTTGATTTTCACTTTGCACTAGATACCAAGAACAACACGGAGCATGCAATTGGCCAATCGCAGCTAAACATCCATCCAATGCTCGAACCTCAAAGTAAAACCTTAGAAACGGCAATCGCCGAAGCAGTAAGTGATATTGCGAAGAAACTATACTCGCACTCATTTTGCGAGCAGCTTGCTCCAGTACAGCAGGAGTTAGACTCCCACAAAGCACAACTCGCTGATTTAAAAGAGAAGGTCTCTTCCTTGATCGAGTCATTCGAGATGAAGATCCGGAATCTCACATCAGAGATCCAAGATCTCTGTGTTCGAGCAAAGGGTTCATCTTCCCTTGATACCTCAGCGGTAACAGTTCAGGAACGTTCGGTTCGAGTACCGGAGCCACCTTCAACACCGAAGCGCGTCCGAACCCCTTACCGTCCTTCTTTTGCGTATGTTAACATGCTACACCGTGTTCTCCGATCTGAGCAGATTGTAGCCTCTTAACCACCGAGAATTCTGAACCCTCCGAACTTTCAAGTGACCCTTCTAATCTCGATGCGCTCGTCCCAACTGACTTGCGATCCGCTAATGACGTGGAGCAACCTAGGCAAACGGGTTCGCTATTGCCTGGGTTTCCGCACTCGACGTTGGGTAAACGTCCTCGAGATTCTATTTCAAGTAGCACTTCAGAAGTCTTAGAGCCGATACCAGAGGGTATGGAAACGGAGCGAGAGAGTAACATTGGTCGACCAGCTCACAAGCGCGCAAAACTTCATGAACCCGAGGACAAAAGTAGAGAGGTGTCGTCATCATCGGAGCCCCCGCCAGTTGAGCCTTCTGATATCTCGGAGAACCCCAGGCGGCGCGGTGGCCCTAGTTTTCTGGTTTTCTCTGGACAGGAAGAAACCCCATCACCTCCGATTGAACGCCTTCCGAACTTCTATGGCCCCACCTCTCCTCTTATGGGTGCACCGGCAACCAGTTCCGCAAATAACGTCGAGAATCAAAATCCCTTCAGCTTTAGCTTCCTGCCGATTGCCTCGACACCAGCCCAGGCTGTATATCCCCTCACGATGGGAACCTTTCCTCATCCGGAGCCACCTACTTCTCCTTCCCCAGCCGCGAATCCCGATCGTCCAGGCAGTCGCCACTCTGATCGGTTTGGGGCGTTTGGTGTTCCACGATCGACTTCGAGAGCAAGTGGGCGTGCTGCCTCGGGGGGCTCTTTGGCACGTGGAGAAGCCAGTGGGTCGAGTGGGCTCCAGCGGGGCCCTTCGAGTAATGAAGTTGCTTCTGGTCTTGGTTTGACGACCATTAAAACTTTGGCTACTGAACAAGGTACCCCTGCACCTCCAGCGAAGCGTACGATGTATGGGACGGAGTTAGATGGTGATACGAGATTTGGGGATTTCGGTGTCGAAGGCGTAGCGTCAGGATTTTGGGCGGGTGGTAGGTTCTAGGTTCTGAGACCACGAGGCATCAAAGATTTAATCTTATCCTTGAATTTGCTTGACGCGATTCGACTAATTACCAATCAGGTATACCGCATTGGTTTCTTTGTCTTTCAGACTTCCTGTAGTTTCCAGAGTTGACTTTTACATTGTACGATTTTGTCGTGTACGATATTAGCTGTGAACCCTATAAACCCAAGGCAAATTGGGAAAATTGTTCGAGATGAGATAACGAAAATTACGGTGTAGTTTGCACGTTGGAATCCAGTGTGGCAAAGGATGCAAGGTAGTTCTTGATCAAATGGATGGAACAAATGACTGGATTTCCTCAAACAAGAGTTCTGGAGGCACGACTCAGAGACGACACAATAGCGTGCGCAATCAAGTACCTTTCAAATCTGCTTTAGTGAGATCTTCCTTGTACTCTGGAAGAAGGGTGTGGGCATAAGACTGGGAATTTGACGCGCATTCAATGGCTGTACTCACGATCAAAATCAAAGTAGTCTGCATCCAATGATGCAACGGTTGGTTCATCCTCTGGATCGTGCTGAGATCATCAGACAACTGTCAGCAGTGACTTCACTGATGAAGGCAGCCAAACACACATATGCTGAGATATATGGATGTTCCAAAGCTTCGTCGACGGTCAGGCGCTTCTTCGGATCGAAAGTCTGCGTCAGTCGTCAGTCGTCAACATCCAGCTAAGAAAGTGATGTTTTGACCAGTGTTTTCTGCAAGAAATCGATAGCATCTGCAGAAGCCTTGGGAAATATTTGTGTAAAGGACTTTCGCTTGCGGATAGGAAGCGCCCGGATGTAGTCTCTTGATCGCCTTGAAGTGATGGAATAAAACTCGTCCAATGTCGGTGTACCTGTTCGGCCGCATAGTTTAGGTCGCACAGCACGACATCAACTGTCACGAAGCTGACCTATTACATCCAGGATGAGATCAAGTTGATGCCCGTAATCCCGGCCCGGAAAGAGAGGTTTCCGGCTTAGCAGCTCTGCTAAGATACAGCCGACTGCCCATAAATCAACAGCCTAACAATACTGAGAACCCTGCTCTGACAGTGCGACATCAGCCATCGTACCTTGGTATACATCTTGAACGAAAGCATAATTTCGGGTGCCCGATACCAACGTGTCGCGACGTACTCGGTCATCAATCCTGTCTCCTTCGATCCGGGCGCAGTCGAGTTGACACTCCGGGCTAGACCAAAGTCGCAGACTTTCAAATCACAGTTTGCATTCAACAGCAAATTTGCAGGTTTAAGGTCTCGGTGGACGATATCTGCGCTGTGTATGGACTTGAGGGCTCGGAGGAGCTGGTAGATGAAGTACTAGGAAGAACCAGGTTGGCGAAGGTATCGAATCAAAGAAGAAAATAGTCACTTGACAGTGATCGTCAGAGAGCGATTGAGTGCGTATGACGCGATGCAGATCGGTTTGCATCAGTTCTTGGATGACTAGCTAAAGTTGAGTACATTCCAAACATCGGCCGTGAGGGGTCTTACAGTATACCTCCTTGAAGTCATCTAGGCTCGGAGGCTTGATGATGTCTAATATCGAGATGATCTAGTATGGCCACGATCGTTAGTATAGCGTGTGTATTAGAGAGTGTACTTGCATTTTCGTTGATGCATACTTCGGAGAAGAACTTGAGCAACTTGAGTTCTCGTAACGTTCGCAGGCAGAAGAGGGTATGATCAAATGGGAGGATCTTCTTGATCGCCACGTATTTTCCGGAGGGCTTATGGAGAGCTGCTGCCACAGTTCCGTAGGCGCCTTCGCCGAGTGCATGCAAGATCTCATAATCAGGACCTGAATCGAACGGCGAGGTCTTGAGAGGTCCGTCGGCGGAAGGAGGGTGGTACTCACCGGTGTCGAACTTGGGTAATGATTTCTGAGTCTTGGACTTTTCGACTGGTGGCACGGTCATTGCAAAGGGCGGTGTGTTTGAAACGGGAGGCGAGCTGGGGGTTATAAAGTACAGATTTGATCGATTGATGGAAACGACCGCAGCGGGCGGTGTGAGATTCGTTGACGGAAGCGTTTGCATCGCCTTCAGGAGGATCAAAAGATGGCAACCAAAATTACATCTTGCGATGCGAGCCAGTACGGTCACAAGGACATCCTACCCCTACGCGTTCCCTGCCGCTTCCCTCGCTTTCTTTTCTTTCTTCAACCGCTTCCTCTCTCTCCGCGCTTCATCGTCCTCCTCCCTTTCCTTCTTTTCTTTCTTCTGCTTCTTCTTTTCTGCGTGATCCACCCCCTCCACGGCCATGGAAACGTCGCCACTCTCCTCTGCAGCTTCGGATTTGCGCTTGCGTTTCTTCTCTTTCTCTCTTTGCAGGGAACCAGACGGTTCACCCGCCGTTTCCGGAGCTGGTGGCTCGGCGACAGTGGCTGCCTCAACGGCCGCAACAGCGACAGAGGGTTGCTAAAGATTTACATTAAGGCCATGATACTCACAAAGCTATGGTGGTGAACTCACTTCTCGGTTGTAATCGACGTAGTCACGGCTCCATTCAGCAGGGGTAACACCATCGATCTTCTCTCCGTGTTTTCCGAGCTTCCTTTCCTTGACCATCTTTTTCTTCTGTAGTGCCACTGGACCAAGGCCCCAACGGCGGGGATAGGTGTCCCGCTCCATGATGCATCGCTTCACTTTCGCGACGACACCGTGATCACAGGTTGCGAGCTCGACCGTCGACATCTGAGCGATGGCAAGAGCAATGGCTTCTCCTACTCAAACGTCAATGCACGTTTTGTTAGCGAGCAGGTGGATGCTACCTTTTGTCGTCATGAGGACGACGTCTTCATTGACAGAAATATCGGCTTCGTACCGAAGGAGACCAGGTATCATGAGTTTTGCTCCGTAGCACACCGCGTTCACCGCACTATCTTTCACCACGATACGCTTGTAACCCACTAACAAGCTCTCGAGGGGTCGGATAACCCGCCGAAGGTACGATTCTGTGAAGCGTTAGCCTAAAACACAGAGTGATAACTTGTGCATACCATCGCGTGTGTTATCATACATCCACTGCGCGTCCAATACATCGTGCATCGTCACAATATCATCGTTTTCTGACATGGCACCGCTTCGCACTCGCCTGAGCTCCTGCATGTGACCGCCGACGCCAAGTAAAAGACCAAGGTGAACGCATAATGTTCGAATGTAGGTGCCTGCTTCGCACGACACCCAGAATACGGCAAGATTACGCTTCTCATCAAATTCCAAAAGCTTAGATTCGTAGATGGTACGTATGCGTAATTGACGCTTCACGGCAGAAATGAGGGGGGGTCGTTGGAAAAGCGCACCACTGAGGGTTTGAAGGGCACGTGGGAGGGCGGTGGGATTCTGGAGGCTGGAGTGTAACCGCAGAACACAAACATACTCTTTTCCTGAATACCAGTCAATTGGGTGGTCAACGGTCAAGGATGTGTGCGGACCTGCGCCTTGTTGGGATTTAACCAGACGCGTCGCTCGGTCAATGCAGACGATCAGACAGCCTGTCACCTTGGGGTCAAGAGTTCCACTGTGACCGGTTTTTTCGACTCGCAATATCCGCCTCAGCCAGGCGACGATCTCGTGTGAAGAAGGATTTGATGGCTTGTCAAGGTTGATGACACCGGACCTGCGAAGAAAAGGAGGGGGAGAGTGAGAGATGGACAAGGACAGGGGTAGAGGAGTTACTTGATATAGCTTGAGATATCGCGTTTGAGAGGACTGCTCCCTGATGGAATGGGGGTGAAATGGCTCGAGCGGATGAGCAGCTTGTCGTAGTTCTTCAAGAGTAAAGGCCATTGAGAAGTGTCGAGTTTGGGTTGGGAGGATTCGGACTTGATGGCGTAGTCCCCCTCCCTCTGCGCGGAGGCGACCTGCTCGCGGGTCAGCGATGAGGCCATATGTGTTGGATCAGAGGAGGAAAAGGAGGATCGTGTGAGAGTATCTCTCCTTTTCCGGGTGATTATGTAATCACATGTCGTGGGAACTCGACTGTACAGTTTTAAAACCACATCATCGCCATCGTAGGTCCCGGTCAACCATCCCTTCAAGATCGTCAAGATGGTCAGTCCAGGCAACGCTTTGCTGAGTCGCCTTCTCAGTAGGCTCACGCCTTGATGCTTTAGCCCGCCGCCACAAAGACCACGTCTACGAGACACAAATTCGTCATCGACTACTCACGTCCTGCTGCCGACGGTGTCTTCGACGGCGCCGACTTTGAAAAGTTCCTCCACGATCGCATCAAGGTCGAGGGAAAGACCGGCCAACTTGGCGACAATGTCAAGATCACGCGCGATGGTGGGAGCATCATGACACACCATGAATATTTGTTGATCCACTCTGTAGCAACCAACAAAATCACCGTCACGTCCAACGTTCCCTTCTCAAAACGATATCTCAAGTACTTGACGAAAAAGTTCTTGAAGAAGAACACTCTGCGTGATTGGATTCGTGTCGTCGCTTCTTCGAAAGACGTTTATCAACTCCGATTCTACAACATTGCGTATGTATCTACTTCACCGCGCGTCGTCTACTGTATATTCACCATCATGAACGCACAGCCGGGATGGCGATGACGACGACGAGGAATGATCGATTGGTCTCACGGTCGTCTTATGACTACGTATTCCATTCTACTGCACATTCATTCCTATGGGCAATACGATGGAGGTTCGATAGGTCTAACGCGTTTACCTTCTATACCAACATAACGACAGGCTATTCGGCCGTACATGCTTGACAAGGTGGTTGATACATAGGGGGTATGAACGTCCCAATCATCTACCCACTATCTTCGCACTTGTCGGCTGCTCAGTCTCTGGTTCCAGCTTCATCCTACCCAATACAGCCATTGCGAGTTTATGCCACTGGATTTGTGACTCCGTCAGAGGTTTTCCTCGGATTTGCTGTGCCAAAATGCTGCTCAGTTGAGTCCGCAGAATCTTCATGGCAACGTTGGCTCTAGGAGTGAGGCGATACTTGACCTTCCGATCCACAATCGCCACATCTGATATGGGCTATGGACGGTCCCATCAGCAAACGTGTGTCATCGCGGTGTGTAACACTTTGAACAAAGACAGACCTTGAAGTCGCATTCGCCGCACAACAAGAGTATGGCCAAATCATCGATAGGTGCAGTCTCCCAAGCATACAACTTCTTCGACTGCCTAGGCATCTGATGAGTGTGCTTATCCGTACAATGCCACGCAAAGACATACATTAGAGTGAAGTAAACCAAATAATTGGCGGTTACATCTTTTGGTTTTCTCCGAAAGTTGACAGATGACGGATGAAAAAATACGGTTTGGTTGTTCGAAAGTGTGCGCATTTGCAGTCCAGTCGTAACATCAACAAAAATGAGCTTCGGGTATAGCCCGGATAGCAGAGCAGCATTGACGATGGAAAGATTGTCGCTGTTGCTGTCCAACTCGGGAGGGACCGTGACAAACCGATATCTGTTGCGTCCAAATCGAGCACTAGCCTGACGATGAACTACTCAGCATAACAGGGGCATTCAGAATACGTACCGACTCAGCTCCTTCACGAATTCCGCATCTACGCTAATGAAAGAAGAATCGACCAAATAGCTGGAACAAAGTCATCAGAGAGGTGAACACCGTCCGACACAGATTGCCAACCCAAGGAACTGTTGACGCAGTTCTTCAATCTGTAAAAGATTTTCGTGACTAAGGAAATTCTTCCGACAGAACTTGTGGGCATGTCCTTGGTTAGCGGACTTCCGCCAAGCGGCAAAAGCAGCATGAATTGTCAAGAAATCCGAATTACCTGCATGTTTCTACATGAGTGGTAGAGGGTCAGAAAACGCACCACCCACTCGTACGGAATAAACTCTTTGCGCGATCGGCCTCTTCCTCCATCCCAAGTGGTGTTACAAACGGTGACTTTGAGCTCAATGCTGCCGCGATGGTCAACGCTGGACCAAGACAACGAAATATCACAGCTATCAAGAGGAGCTTTCCGAGGTGAACATCCGTAGGTAGCTTGCTCAGCAATCGACCCATAGGGGTGATATCTTCTGTGGGTGTCAGCGCTCGCACCTGGACATGCTTGCTGAATTCTCCGCAAGGAGTTTGTCAGAATTTAAATACCTCAACCAAGGCTGCAACAGCCCTCTGGACATTTATTGGCGCAGGCGGGTCCAACGCATGGCAAAGAACATCTTCGATCGACGCTCCCATCTTTACCTTCATGGTCTTGATGCGCAAGGCGAGATCCGATAGACTCAGTCTCGTCATTTCCGGGAGAGGGTGTTCCGCAAGCTGACATACTTCTTAAACCACGTGTCGGCGAGGCATGCGGTTACACTCACCAGGCTGTCATGACGTCGTTTGGTGAACAGGTGGAAGCATATCCCATTCTGAACCCGGCCCGCTCGCCCTCTTCGCTGGGCAGCGTTACTCTTGGCAACAAACGTTTCCACTAAGCGGCTCAGTTGACGCTTTTCGTCGAACCTGAGTGGTTGTCAGTCCCATATTAACGTAACATGGGGCATAGATACATGATCTCTCGCTGCTTTCCGGTATCAATAACGCATGTAATATCAGGAATGGTGATGCCTGTCTCGGCAATGTTTGTCGCTGAGGGAAGGAAAGTCAGTTAATGGCGTCAACACAGCACTCTGCTAGACACGTACCAATGACTATTTTCCTGATTCCTGCCGGAGGCACGTCAAATACAGCGTTTTGATTTTCGCTTGAAAAGGTAGAGTGTAATGGATAGACACGAAATAGTGATTCCTGTCCAAAAGAGGGATGGTCAGAAAGGAGATCACTCATCCGACGAATTTCGGCAAGGCCGGGCATGAATATTAAGACTGCGGAGGAAAACGAGAGGAAGGACTGGTTTTTAAAGCAAAGATGCTCGAGCAACCGAATAATCAGATCGTAAGGAATTGCTCGTTCGTCTAGGAGTTCGACAGTTCGTTCGGTCAGGGGAGAATAGCGTCTTTCCATCGAAATCGGCGTTTTCACATTAGATTCGCCCTCGAGTAACGTCGCATCGTCGTCTTCATCGATCACTGTAGACTCGTCCCAATCTGTACGGCCCTTATGTTGGTACAATTTACCATGTCCTGGAGAAAGGCAAATAAGGTCCTTATCCTCTTGCAAGTACTTCCATGAAACTCACGTGGCCTCGCATAAGGCGAATCTTCGGATATAGACCAACCAGTATGTTCAATAGCATCCTCAAGGTACAGGACGTCCACAGGGAAAGTCCGACCTGGAACATGAATTATGGGGCAGCCCCCTAAAAAGCTCGATAGCTTGTTTGAATCCACCGTCGCAGACATGAGGATTACCCTACCGAGGCCCTGGCTCAGCGATTGAGCGGTACAAGGAGCGCAACCTTAATACCTTAAATCTGGACGCTGCGGTAACAAAGACTTGAGTACAACGAGGAGAAAATCCGACTCGATAGTGCGTTCATGAACTTCGTCGACAATTATGTGCTGGTTTCAGACTATTATACCAGCCACGCAAAAATAAGATGAAGAAACAGATCACACTCACCGTTATCTCGTCAAACGCGGTACCATGTTCGTTACGTCCGGAGCCGCGTTCCAACATTCTCAGCGCAATGCCGGTGGTAATATAGGTCAATCGTGTGTTTTTCGTGGTATTGCTTTCCAAACGAATGGCATATCCAACGAGAGAGCTCAGAGTGCCAACTGTCCCTGGGGCATCTCCCAATTCGCGTGAAACCCGCTGTGCAAGCGAAACCGCAGAAATACGGCGGGGCTCCGTGCAATATATTTTGCAAGGGTGTCCCCGCGAGAGCTGGTCTTCGAGGATGAAGGCAGGCACTTGAGTGGACTTCCCACTGAGATGCAGGTCAATGACGCCTTTTAAGTTTAAGTCGCGTGATCTATGCTTGCCATCCTGTCTCTCCACACAGCACAATAACCTGTGCGTTTTCCAACGTGGAAATAATGTTTTCGCGATACTTTGCTATGGGAAGGGAGTTCCGGTGGGTCTAACATAACTTAATACAATAACCCTTTTCACGAGCTAAGGTAGAGGACTGACCAACATTTCCTGGTAAGCTGGCCTTGACTGGCGCGATCTGAAATCTGACACGAGTTGTTCATAATTCGCCTCCATGGTCCGCGGAAGCATGGACGTCTGAGAAGGGCCTTTGGTCTCAGGAGCTGATCCGGGCGTTGCTTCTCGTGTCTAAAGCGAGTTAAACCATGAATACTAGAACCCTGAGGCAACTCACGGATTGATTGATATCGACCTTTTGGTCAACAATACTCCATAACTTAGCCCAAATCTCTCGATTTATACATCCCTCCCGGTGTTTCCTATCTGTTTCTAGTTCGTCCCACAAGTCTCTGAAAACTGGAGGGAATAGTCTAAAGAACGTGTTACCAACAGGGCTGCGCATTGACCCAGCAGCAAAACCTTCCGTAAGAGGGAACGAGAGCGCGTGGAGCGTGACCGTAGCAATGTAATTTTCTGCCTGTGGCTCTTCATAACAGGCAATATCTTCCATCCTCCACTCGTCCACCTGACGGTCGCCCCACAACACTCGAAGTCCAGAGCGCTTCGCACGGCTGTGCCCGGATAGACTGCTGAATGTAACCGTAGCGTATCGGTCAACCTTGGATACGTAGTCCAAAAGTACGACCTTTGGTAGTTTCCCTCCACTTTGCTTCTGGAAGGACATATCCTTAACGGAGATCATTGTTCCTCGAGGACCTTCGACCTCGGATATGTCATCCAGAATTTCAAGTAGTCCTCCAGAGGACTCGTCATCCTCTTGGTCAAACAGGTCGGGATGTGGCTCTGGTTCCGAAGGTTTAGTGACGGTGATTGGAGCATCGGTACCCTTAGGGCTCTTCGGCCGGCCAGGCGATCCACGAAGCGTTGCCTGAAGGAGTTGAGCATTCGCCTTTTCCAGCTCAGAGCGATACAGTCGTTCGGCATCCCTCTCGTCGAAGAAGTAGTGTGCCTTCACGCTCCGAAGCTTTTCATCTAGAAGACCTGCAAGTTCCGACCTTTGCTGCCGAGATGTGTTGCTCGATTTGAGGTTTACAAGCTCTAACTTTATTCTTGCATATTCCAGGTTAGGATCGTCGAGGTCTGGGGAGATTTGCTCTGATGAGGGCTTCTGGTTGACGCTAGTCAACGCCACTCTGAGTGGCTGCTTCCTATCGCAAGGATCGCTTGATGTGAGGGAGGGAGAATGATTCATCCCAGGTTTCGAAGACTCCGAACCAAGTAACGTTGCTGGATATTGATGAACCAGCCTTCCGGGACCTGGGGTATTGACCGACTTGGGCAAATCGCCGGAAGATAGATTCAACTTCTGCGAGGCCTTGTCGTTGAGGCACATACTTATTTCGAGTTCGTTATCAGGGCAATGGACAATAAGCTAATGGTAGGTGAGCGGGACAACGCGATTGCCATGATGTCTGGGCTGACCCAGTCTAAGGCCTCGTCGAGTTCAACGCTGGATATGGTACGCAGACACTGCTCTACCCAAATTTTGGAAAAGCCGAGCCTGCGTAGAATACCATATGTCAATGCGAGACGAGTCACGGCTTTCTCCTTGGTGTGGTCAATGTAGTGTCGCGCTAAGAATCATGAGGCTGAGTCGAAGGAACGGATACAAAAGAGAACGAGCGACCTCCGTATTGTTTTTCTTCGAGATAGAGACGTAGAATCTCTTCGACCAACGCGGGATCCACTTCTAGAGTGTTGAACCCTCTCGAGACACGCCTATCGACCTCGATCGCCTGGAATGCGGGTTAGAGTTGAAAGAACGAAGACGGG
>JBBPOB010000516.1:0-15732 GCA_038091275.1 Tylopilus subfusipes | reverse complement strand
CCAAACCGAAACAATGGATAATTGATTCCAGGTACGATCATTGCGAGAGGGTGATGGTGCGCTCCTCACAGTTTCACATTATCTTGATTCCCAGTGACCAATGTAGTTTGCCGAGATCTGTAATTTCGACATGCTCCCTGAGTTGTGACTTGAGTTCGACAATGAGCATGAGGGCGGATGCAGCAATAGTGCAGTCATCAATGTGCACGACAATGATGATAATGGTTTTGTCACCTTGCTTGATGAAAACGGCCTGATTGACTTCGCATTGCTTGAATCTGAGATTCTTGACAAGAATCTCAACAAGTTTCTGGTACCAACGATGGCCGCTCTGTTTTAGTCTATAGAGTGTTTTGCATAGGTGACACATGTGGTGTGGATGAGCTGAATCAGTGTATCTGGGTGGTTGTCACATGTAGATGGTTTTGTCATCGTTTAATTTGCCATTGAGGTATGCACCTTTGATGTTGATCTGGTGGAGTTCAAGGTTGAGACAGGTGGCCAAGGCGAGTACAGTGTGTATCAACACAAGCTTGGCGACTGGG
This sequence comes from Tylopilus subfusipes, assembly GCA_038091275.1. NCBI lineage: Eukaryota > Fungi > Basidiomycota > Agaricomycetes > Boletales > Boletaceae > Tylopilus > Tylopilus subfusipes. The sequence goes on along the minus strand of JBBPOB010000516.1, from coordinate 15,187 downwards.
GCATATGTGTCAAAATAGTCGATGCCTGGTATCTGCGAAAAACCTTGTGTGATGAGGCACGCTTTGTGCCTGACAATGTTTCCGGTGGTGTCCTTCTTTGCATGGAATACCCATTTCGATCTGACAAGGTTGGCACCAGTGGGTGGGTCGACAAGCTCCCAGGTACTGGCTTTCTCAAGCGTCGTGAGTTCCTTGCATATGCCTTGCTCCCACTGTGGCCAGTGGGGGTGGCGTTTCGCATTGGCAAGTGAGGTGGGTTTGAGTGCTTCAGCCTCAGCAATGGTCTCATTCAGCATGAGAATGAGTTCAACATTGTCATCGTGAGTGTTTGGTTGGCCATTCCCTCCCCCTTAAAAGCAGCAGAGTCGTTATCAGGTTTGGGGTCCTTGGCAATTGGGTCAGGGAGTTGGATACCATGGGGTGGAGCTGGATCAATGGCCTTGCCATGGATGATGTCAAGTACGCACTGGCTGGGCTGATGAATGTGTTTCAGATGAGGTGTGGCGATGGGATCAGGAACAGGAACACACAAATTTGCGGTGGCCTTAGTGGTGATAGTGGCTTGGGGCTGTGACACAGATAAGCCGGATTTGGTAGTGTTAGCATCATGGGGCTGTGTGTTTACATACGCAAGTGTGACATCACTCGGGTAAGTCCCTTCTTCCTCCCTCTCAATGTTGTGCTGCGACAGTCCCCAATAGACGTTGCACTCAATGGTGACAATCTGTTTCATTGGCCAGTACACTCGGTAAGCATTTTCCGACTTGTCATCAATGCCCATCCATCTAACCTTCTCAACATGCCATCCCAGCTTGTTTTCTCACTCAGTCTTCGCATAGACCTTGGATCCCCATTCTTGGACATGGCTCAAGTCAGGCTCCTTCCCAAAGGCCACCTTGTATGGCATCAGGCCATCAAGAACCTTGGTAGGTGTTCTATTCTTTAGCCATACAACGTGATGTGTGGCCTCTCCCCACAGGAATTTGGGTAAGCCTCTTGCATGGAGCAGCACTCAAACACGCTCGAGGATTGTTCGGTTTAGCTGCTCCATGATACCATTGTGTTGGGACATATCGTGTGCTGTAAGGTGCTGTGTCGTGCCCTGACATTGCAGGTACAGGATGAATTCATTTCCCATGTACTTGCCTCCCCAATTGGAATAGAGTAGGCACACTTTCACTGCAAGTCAGCAATCAAGCCATGCCTCAAATTGCTGGTAGGCTGTGAACGTTTCACTCTTCTGGCGAAGGGTACACATGTATGTCAGGTGCGAGTGGTTGTCTGTGAAGGTAACATAGTATTGCCTTCCCCAGAGTGTTTGAACTGGCACTGGTCCCCAGACGTCAGACCATATGAGCACACCAACTTCTTTACTCTGTTCCTCTTCACAGATCTTGGTGATCGGCTTTCATGTCGCTTTTGCATAGATACAGGATTCGCAAAAAGTACCCCCATCTTTTGTATCATCAAACTTCAGCCCACTGACTAGCCTGTTTTCAACAAGGTGATGAGCAACCAAAGGGCAATATGCCCATAACAATGGTGTAACTCCATCACTGTTACAGTTTCTCCTGTGGCATTTGTGGCTTCATGCTCGTGCACAACATGGTACAAGCCTTTCATGGTACGTGGTATTCACCCAATTGTTTCTCCATCTGATCCTCGAATCATACAGAAACCTTCTGCAAAGGTCGTCGAGAGCCCGAGCTCATCAAGACATCCTATGGATACAAGCATGTATTTGACTTCAGGTGAGAACAGGACCTCAGTAAGATGTAATTGTGATACATCGTACCCATTTGATACTTCAATTATCATGTTGCTGACTCCGGTCACGACAAACTTTTGAAGATTTGCAGCGATAAATGATTTATCAGGGATATTGGCAAGGTTTTCGAAGTGCTTGTGATACAGGAATATATGTCATGTAGTGCCTGAGTCATACAGTTCCACTTGGCATGAAGAGGTGCGTTCATCATTTGATGCCATAGCGGCATTCTCCAGATCATCAGCAGGAGCAGTACAACCAACAGGTACAGCATCCTTGATATCCAGTGCTCGGGACTCCTCAAGATCCCAAATGTCATCAAATATGTCTTCATCTGTGACCGAGAACCAATCATCGCCATCTCCTTCATCTTCCTTGTCATCTGAGGATTCAGTTGACAACAGGCCCGGTATTGACTTGTTGTCACTTGAGTTGTCCAAGACTCCAAATACACCATCTTCTGAGTCACTATCACCTTGAGTGATGTTGGCTGTGTCCATTGTGGTAGGTCTCTTTTCACTACCTGATTTCTTATGGAATGCTACAAGATGCTCTGTAGATCTGCAGTCCCAACACTTGGGTAGAGTCCACCTCCCATTGCCTTCCCTTCCCTTGCCACATTCTTGTGACACTCCTGAATAGGCAACAGACATTGCCTCATCATGGTCCCAATCTTTTGCATTGCCCCACACTGGGTACTTCACCCACTGGCGGTCAGCTTTTTCAGCTATGACAGAGATCAGGACGTCAGGATCCAGTGTTTTGGTGGTCGCGAACAATCACGCTGCAGTAAGTTGGCTCAATATGAAGTTGGCCAGCGAGTTGGGTAGGGATTTAATGATCATTGAGCAGTAATCCTTCTCATCAATGCTGACACCCACAGCGGCTAACTCCTCCCTCTTCATTCATAGTCCATCAAGGAACTGGCAAACATCAGCTCCTTTTTCAAGCTTTGACTTGAGAAATTGTGTGCACAGGTCTGTTTGTGCATATGTGCCTTTTTTGGTATACTCTTTGGTAATCTCCGTCCACATTTCAGCTACCATCGCCTTTTTCTGAACTTGCAAGGCAGTGGAGTCTGGAATTCACTGGGCAAATAGGTGCTTGGCCATTCGTTCGTCCTTCACCCATTTATTTACTTCAGCTGTCTGGTCAGTGCTCAGGGGAGCAGTGTAGCTCAGGCAAGCAGTGGTGCCATCCATGTGGCTCTACAACTCCTTGGCCTCAATAGTGACTTGGAAATGGAAAGCAAAGATCACCCAGTTAGTTCCCTTGACATTGAGCTTGGGAACATTGTTGGGGAGGATATCAGTGGTGACAGGGATGACGAACATGGTAGTGAGTAGTTTGGCTTGATCAGAGTTTAGGAAACTTGGGGCTCATAATCTGTGAGAGTTCCTGTAGGGACGAGATGACAGCGCACAAGGGCTATCGACGGACAAAGCTCAGTCATCATGCGTGAACAATGGACTGACTGTATTTACCTATTGAGGGACAAAGCTATGTATGGATTAGCTCAAGTAGGTAAAAGGTTAAAGAATGTAATTCACCTTAGTCATCATGTGTGAACAATGGACTGAGGTGTCTCAACATAGTGAACACAACTTATATATGAAATAGACTGTATAGTAAGTAAAAGGAGATAGAAGGATCTAGACGAGATCCAGACATAGGATTGGACAAAAGATTAAATACACAGTGAAACCAATGTGCTTGTACAATAGAGAAGAATATACATGAGAAATGTAATGGACGTGCATCATGTGCATGCTGGTGATTTGGTTGGCCCAACGATGGTGCAGCTGCACACACGGTTGCTGATTCCAACAGTCAACTGTAACATCTCCAAATGACTACCCTTCAAATCCCATCCATAACTCCTGTCCATCCTACCCTACACTGCTGGTCATCATCCTTCTTGACATAGACAAACAGCAACTTGACCACTCACCTTGCCATGTGCTCGGCATTCATAACAAGTTGAACCCAAATCCTGCAAGCATCACAGCCTTCATTTCCCTCACAATTGATGCTGAAGTCTCCTTGCTTGACTGAGGGTATAAGTTCATGGCTCAGCCTGTCCAGCGGTATCTTTTGCGTTATCCTATGAATGTGTACTCTCCCATTAGCAGCTTTGCTGTTGCATAAGAGGAGAGGAGAGAGAGAGAAGGATGGGCATGTGTGAGTCCTGGAGCACAGTAGGTCTTCCTGAGGCCAAGTACAGTGACTCCAAAAACCCTTTCAATGTTTGGCCTAAACATGGCACACAAAGTGCAACACAAGCAGGGGTGGGAATATCGCTTAGCTTTGGTGACACCAAACAAAGTACGTGCTCTTGGCTGCAAAATTGTCCTTGGATCATGTGATTTGGTCCAGTGGATGTGGAGATATAAATGATTCATATCAGCAATACCATTGAAAGGGTTTTTCATTTTTCAATTGACACCTAGGATCTTGGTCAAATCAAATGATAATGACTATTATTTGTTTGTACAAACAAATATACACATATAAACATTATGTCTGAGTTTAAAAAAGTTCACACACCTCTTCATTCTCATCCACCATCATGGTCAGATCACTCTCTCTTGCTCAACAAAGCACTATTCTTTCCATGCTTGATGCTGGCTGCTCTGGGGAAGATATTGCCAAGAAAACTGGTGTCAGTCCTGCTACCATATCCAGACTTCATTTCAAGAATTGTTCTGCACTTTCAAAGGCTGTTGGAGGTCGTCCTTCCAAGCTTTCCCCTACCAACATCTGTCATGCCCAGCATCTCATCACCTCTGACAGAGCTGAAAATGCTGTCCAAGTGACCAAAGCTCTTACCAATATCATCAATCAGCCCCTCTCTACCAATACAGTTCATTTTCACTTGAAGAAATCTGGTATGAAGGCTGTGGTCAAGTCCAAACATCCCATTCTCTTTGCTAGATATCTCAAGGCTTGCTTGGACTTTGCTTATGCTCACAAGGATTGGACAATGGAGGACTAGAAGAAGGTCATATGGTCTGATGAAACCAAAATCAATTACATAGGGTCAGATGGATGCAAATGGGCATGGAAAAAGGCAGGTGAGCAGCTTAGTAATAGGCTGATGCAAGGAACCCTTAAGTTTGGAGAAGGTTCTCTTATGATGTGGGGCTGTATGACTTGGCAGGGAGTTGGCTTTGCCATCAAGATTGATGGTAGGATGGATGATGACCTCTATTTTCAGATTTTGAAGGATGAACTCCAGCAAACCCTAGAGTATTATGGTCTTAATCCTTCTAACACCATTTTTTAGCAGGACAATAACCCCAAGGATATCTGTAAAAAGGTCAAGGAATGGCTGGAGGAGCAGGATTTTCCTAGTATGGTATGGCCTGCACAGTCTCCTGACCTAAACCCCCTTGAACATCTTTGGGGTCATCTCAAGAGAAGGCTTGCAGAGCATGAACACCCCCCCAAGGAAATTCATGAGTTGTGGGAAAGAGTTCAGGTGGAGTGGAAGAAGATACCAGCTGAGGAGTGTTAGAGGTTGATTGAGAGCATGCCTAGAAGGATTCAGGCAGTGCTTAGGGCAAAAGGAGGCTATACCAAGTACTAATACTGTCATCTATTGAAAAGTGAAAAAACCCTTTCAATGGTATTGCTGATATGAATCAATCATATCTCTACATCCACTGGGCCAAATCACATGACCCAAGGATCGTTTTGTAGCCAAGAGCAAGTACTTTGTTTGTTTTCACCAAAGCTAAGCGATATTCCCACCCCTGTTTGCGTCGCGCTTCACACACTGCATTTAGGCCAAATATTGAAAGGGTTTTTGAAGTCACTGTAAGTGCCAAACCTAGTCCAACTGATGAATGGAGTGTCCATGCTGTGTGTTTATATGCAGCTTGGATTGTTCCAAGATGCTGTGGAGTTTGAGATCCCTGTCTTGGGTGGCATGGTAGGAAGTTGATGTGTCTTCTCTTGGAGAAATGTTCCCATTGTGTTGCATATGCTGACTAAAGCATATGAACATGATGAGGCTCTGTAAACTATAGAAACTCATGGAAATAGTAAGAATGCACCCATCTGTACACAACAAATGCACATGAGCAGCATGTGTGTCCAAAGTGCAAAATGTAACAGGAGGAGCATAGATGGTACGTGATATGGGATCCCTTCAACTTCTTGAAGAAGGGAGCACTGCTGTCTGGATGTTCGAGCGAGTTGAGAAGTAAAGCACTTGAAGAGCATTTTCAAAGGAGTTGGCCTGGTCTACATGGCCTGGGGCTGCTTGCATTGGGGTTGTCTGTCTGGAAGGCTGCGAAGTATATAGTCTGTTATACAAGCTGACTTGAAGAACTTCACAGGGGGCTACCAGTGGCTCATGAAGGTCCTAGAGGCAGACATACTATAAAGCACCAGTGACAGTAGTGACAGTGCCACTGAATGATAATACTGTACTGGGTGATCAATGCATCTTTAAAGAATATTAATCACCACCATTTGAAGCTGCTCCCAATGCCAGCCCCTGCGAGTCAGTTCACACCATCCAAGTGACTTTTCACTTGAAACGATCCTCAATCTCATTATTCAGATCTTCAGAGATATACAAAGTACAATCCAATTTGGATGGCATGCAGAACTGAGACCTAGTCCTTGAATGCTTCCTTTAGAACCTCCCAGTTTGTTGTACCAGCCAAATCTGGTTTCAGCATGAAATCAAACAATGATTTCAGTACTGAAATGATGTCAATGGTGTATGCCATGAGTAAACACTCGACTTTAAGTCTTTCATAGAAGATGAGTTAGGAACATGGCACAGAGGTAGAGTTGGTACATACATGTGATCCAAAACAACATCCAAAACCCATTTCATGAGAAAATACACCAAGCCAAGAATAGCAACTGGCAGCACAGCAGGAATGGTACTGGCCATGATCAGACTTATGAATTGCACAATCTTATCAATGGCCAGTACACTGTGAGAGTATAAGTAACATGGCATGAACGTGAAGTGCTAAGGCATATGGGGTGGTGGAGGATCATGATTGAACATCTTGAACAAAGTACAGTATAAGCTGTTTGAATTCCATTCCACCTAGAATCTACAAAAAAAAATTGTTATTTTATGATTCTCTGGTATGCAAGAGCTTGCTTTACCTTGTCCTCATCCCTAAAGTTCCAACACATAATGATATCCTAATGGACTTGTGCCAAGCATTCCAAGAGTAGCATGTCCCCTACACCAGGAACACTTCCAGCAAGAGCATGATAGTAGATTCCCTATTGTTAGGAGTGGATATTACACAGAAACTGGACATTGCACATACAATTGACCCCTTTTCTGCATGGCAAAAAGGATTAGAATTTTGTGACTGGGCTGAACAGTGGCATGGCACTTACTCTACACATGCTTCAATCTTCACTGGCAGACTGGCTCGCTGGGTGATTGCCCATGTCACCCATGTGTCACCTTTAAGCCACTCATGGACAAGCTTATGAGTCATGTCGACTAGGATGGTGATGGATTCTTCATAGCCTCATAAGACTAAACCAGATTAATATCGAACAATACCCAAATCAAGAGCTCATACTTACCAGAAATGTTCATGTAGGGAGGTGTGGGGATTTTCAGCAAAGCCATTGATTTATTCAGAGATTGTACAGAGGATGTGAGGACATTGGCAGCATTCATCCAGCTTGTTTTGCATAGTGTCTCTTTGTTCATGTATTGCTTCTCCTCTTCCTCTTCTAACTGCTTCAACCATACCAGCAGATTGTACTTTGTGAAAACAATGACAACTGGAGCTAATACAGATGGTTAAAGAGTCCCATATGAAACAAGCTGGAAAGAATGGACTTCCAAGTTCATGGGCCAGAGCTAGCAATTTCTTGTTGCCTTTCTCCAACACTTGGCCACCGGCTCATGATGTCTCTGTACAAAGCCTGGAAATAGTGAGTTCCAGACTAGATGCCTGACACAGTGATTTACCAGATTGCATGAAGTTGGTCTTTCAAGAGCCACTTGCAATTCTCTCTCTGAGGGACCATGCTGTGAGAGTGAAATTGGTGTTATCTCCCAGTTCGAACCCATTCAAGTTGTGCAAAACAAAGTATTTGTTCTCATTGGAAATGAACTCTTGATTGATAGATGCCTTTCTGGGTGTATATTCAGACACTTTCTGGGCAGATGTCAGCCATCTAGTATCAATTGGGGAGAATACAGTTCTTACTGCCTTCAAATACATGATTGATCAAAGAGGACTTTTCAACCCCTGACTGTGAAGACCATTAGCAAGCAACAGGAAACAGACACACACAGGGCAACTAACACAACCAACACAAAGTATGCGGAACCTGCATAAATGAGAAAACATCAACACCAGGAACTGAGAAACCTCAAGTGCATACCTTGGAATATCCTTCAGAATCTCATTGATAGTCAAGTTGGTATCTATGCTATCAGTGTTGAGTCAAAGCCAAGCAATTGTCAGGACATAGACAAGGAGGGAGGTGCAAGGCGATGGACAGGCATTTATCAATGATAAGTGTCCCAGTATGGGTTCATTGTCCTTTCTTCCATTTCAGGAACCCAAAGGCCTGACACATTCTGTACCACAGTCTTTCTGTCTGTAGGGCAACGGTGACAACAGGAAGTCAGATTAGGCTTGAAGGTGGCTGGACCCCATTTGAATTGGTACTAGTCAAGATCCAAGAGCTACATATTACACATCTGAGGATGAGAGTGTGAGCAGAAAGGGTTCAAAAACATTGCTTGATTTGAGTAGTGTTCACTCAGCAGCTCAGTTGGTCCATCAGTCAGGAAAAGATGATGAGACATGCATGGAAGATACCCAGAGTCACAATGCTGGCATCTAGGCTGGCATGGGAGCCAGCAAGGACCAAAGAGTTTGGGAATGGGGAATTCTGGCATGGTCCAGCAGTCTCTGGGAGTCTGGTGGAGTTTGACTTTTGATAGATCATGTCACCTACAGCACACCTCTGCATATTCTCCCCTCTATTACTGTTGTGTGTGGTTCTCACCAATGGCACATAACGTGCTGAGTCATGTACATATTCTATGACCAAGCCCTTCTGGCTATAAATAGCCAATATCATATGCTATCATCCCTCCAAGTTTCATTTGATCACCATCATCCGTTCCTGAGATATTCACAAATCTCTGAAAACCACTCCAGAATGACTACTAGTATTATGATTGCTAATTACACTAGCAAATTTTATGTAGTAGGCACAGATCACATGCTCTCAGGTCAGCTGACTGTATAGCCACTAAAGCACATGACCCTTGCCTTACTTAGAGTGCTGACATAATTGCCACTCAGGCATGGCATTGGACGAATAAGTGCATATCATTCCCATGGACCCTTAATAAGACCAGATTTGTCTTGGCCTAAAAAGAGTCAGATTAAATCTAAGGTTTAGATCTCAAGTCCAAGGTTATACACAGCCCCATCAGAGCTATGCAATGATGACCCTGAGCACTGCCCAGCATAGCCCACTAAGGCTATGCCTGTCAATGTTGATATGAGAACCATTCCCACCATCAATAAATGGCATTATTAGCTCATGCATTGCCTCTGTGATTCCCATGCCTACACAGCCTTCTGTAAAGTAGCATAAAAGAAGGGCTGATGTGCTGATAAGATAAGATAAGATCCCCCCTCAGAGCGGAGATTAGATCTTCACTAAGGATTAGATAATAACACTTATACTAGTCCAATCTTGTATACTCTTTTTCCCATCTTTGGTATAGCACTAAAGCAGAAAGCTAGTATTAAAGAGGAAGGCTTACTAATCAGGCACTTACCTGATTATATAAGCTACACTTACTAGATAGCCACTCCAGCAGAAAGGCAATCATAACCCAGATAAATCAAATCTAGGAATATCTAGTAACTGTTAATGCACACTAGTGCAAATCAGCACTCCAGTTTCCCAATAAAGAGGTTTATTACTAAGCCTTATTGAGTGTGAACTGAGTGAACCTTAAGCGAATTTTCCCACACTTCTCTCCACCACATTTGATAACTAACTCTTGCACAAAGTGCCTCTTGATATTATCTCTAGATAAGTCTTGCTAGGCTCACTATAACTCAACAACTATCAGGCATTAGGAACTGATGATTTTAGAAATTACTACACCTGGTAACCTTATTACTAAGACTTCCCACACAGCCACAGTTATCATGCTTCAAGCAGGAAAGAACATGGAAGCTTAGATCCTTGTCAGTCACAGTGTGATTAGTTACATAACTGCACCATTTTGCTAATAAACATTAGCACCACCAATATCACAAGCTAGGAAGAAGCCAACCCTATTCTCTGAACAGATTATTCAAGATTGGAAGAATGACCAGGGATCCAATTAGCTAAGTTTCTCACTCACTCACTAGCAATGCTATTGTTTGATCTGGTAGGTGTGTTGTCCATCACCAGCTCATAGTTAGATTGGGCCCAAAGGGAAGATAGAAGAGTTCCCTAGCATCCATTCATCTTTCCCTGACTAACAACACCGCTCTGAACATTGAGTCTCTATGTGAAGTACCTCCCAGTGCATGCTTCTTACCACTTTGGATCTTTCAAGATATGTCCTTCCTCTTGTCATCTGTCTTCTCCTCATCTCTGTCTTTACTATCTTCCTCACCCCTGTGTTCACGATGTGTGCAGCCTACATTACTTCCCATGCATTATACCTGCTTACTCTACACTGCCATCCTTGCCAAACCACATCTGTTATACGTCGTTGAAGGTCTTCCCATTTATGATGAAGATATCACTTGTCAGGAACTTATCCACCTTTTTTATGATGTTTCTCATATTCAATGGTTGCATAATGAGGCTGCACCCTCTGATCTCCCTACCACATTCGGAATTCCGCTCCACATGTTCATCTCAGGCCTTCATGATCACATCTTAACCCTTTTACATTTACAAGGGTTTCATGTCTTCATCTACTCCACATTTATATGAATTTACATGATCATGACACAAACCAAACATGATTGGTACCTTGAAGCACTCAACCTTAGCATTGTTGAGACTCCTCCTTGACCTGTCCCTTCTCCTCTCACTAAATCCACATTGGCATCTCATATCTCCTCTCCACCCCCATCCACTCCCTTGTCTGTTTTCTCAGATTCCACTGCAGTAGAACTTGAAGAATTTGGATTTGACTGTGCCACTTAGGAACAAGTGTTGTCCTTTCATGTTCAGGTGGGCAAACACACCATTCTCTCCTCCCCAGAGTGAGTCCTCCCAAACACTATTTGTTGCCTCCCCACCTTTGCACTCACCCCTTGCTTTTGTTGCAACCTTCTTGGTCACTATCAAGAGGACTGCCCCAAGTACATCTGCCCACATTGTGGAACCTCCATGCCAGGACACCCTGCATGTCTTTGTATGTGAACCCAATGCAGCTTTTGTCAGCACTGGGGACACACTGATAGATTCTGTCCTCAATAACATTGCACACATTGTGATACCATGGGTCATGTCCAGAACAATTGTCCATTTGTGTTACTTACCCCAGAACAGGCCATCCAATTCCACTGCCCTACTGCCAATCCACCTTCTGATGAATGAGTTTAGAAGAGAGGCCACCTTAGTCGAGTCTGGGACTTGAGTGTATGAAGGGGGTAATGTTATGATCAGTCTCCTTTTTTCTTCTATTCTTCTACTCACAATCTCATCTTCCTGCCACACCATTATCTAGGGAATGTACTCTTATCAGTGGGACCACTTTCTCTTAATCCAATCTGATTTCATACTATATATGTAGAACTTGGCGGAGGAGGAAGGAAGGTCACGATCAGGGTGGATGAAGAAGTTGGGATGGTAGACCTTGTTAGCAAAGAAGGGAGACACGCCCATAGTAGCACTAAGCATGTTGTTATAGGCGAATTTTGTGAGCAGAAAAAGTTCCAACCAGTTGTTTTGCTGATAATTGCAATAGATCCAAAGGTATTGTTCAAGGGTCTGGTTTGTGTGCTCTGTCTGACCACCCCCTCAGGGTGATAGCCAGAGGTGAAATGAAGCCACATATCCAGAGCCTTACCTAAGAATCAGAAGAAGCAGGACACAAACTCCGAGCCCTGGTCAGAGGTGATGTGTATGAGAACCCCATGTTTAGAGAAGATATGAGTTAGGAACAATTTCACTAGTTTAGTGAAGGTGATGGTATTGTGCGTCAGGATGAAGATCATCTGTTTCAACAACCTGTCAACAACTATGAGGATGGCAGTATAGCCTTTTAAAGAAGGAAGTTGTTCAATGAAATCCATGGATATGGAGTTTCATGGTTTCTTTGGAATGTGGAGTTGTTTCAGAAGTCCGAAGGGTCAATGTTGGGGAATCTTGGCGCAGGCACAGGCCACACAAGAATGAATGTCCAAATGTCCAGTCAGGTATACTTCTGTCAGATCAACTCTAGAGTGTGATTCTGCCCAAAGTGACCAGCTGCAGGATGATCATGGAAGGTCCAGAGGACTTGGAGGTGGAGATCATTGACTTCTGGGATGTAGATATGGTTGTAACATAGGAGGAAGCCCTCAGAGTCTATTGTCCAATGAGGGTCATTGATCAACTCAGAGAATAGAAGGGGGAATGCAACTGGATTGTTGGGAAGGGAGGATAGGATGTTGAATTGGAGTTGCTCAACATCAAGGAGGACAAAGGCCTGAAGGAGCAGGAATTGAAGATAGGTTGCTTGAAGGGAGGATACAAGCTGCTCCTGAGTAAAGATGGGCCTATAATTGTATGGATTAATGTGAGCATAGTCCTTATCCCCCCCTTTGGGGTAGACATCCCATTGTCTAGTTAGCACATCAGTTTTGACCAGCATGTCTGGCATCACGTCAGGAGTTTGGTAGTGGAGAAGTATTCCAGTTTGTGGTCCATAACAACATCGATAGGAGTTGTGGAGCTTTCAAGATAGTATTGCCAATTCTGAAAAGCCTCAAAGATCTCTAGTAGTTCCTTATCATGAGTATTGTAGTTCAGTTCCACTCCAGAGAGGGTGTGGGAGTAAAAAGCTATGGGGTGAATCTTGTAATCAGAGCAGGTAAGGGAAAGAATATCAGCAATAGCATAGTCAGAGGCGTCAGTTTCGATCATTATCAGAAGGTCCGGCATCCAGTGCATGAGCACCAGAGCTGTGATAAACACTTCCTTAAGGCAATTGAAGGACTTCTGACAGTCCTTCAAGAATTTCCAAGGAACTCCTTTATGGGTGAGATGAGTCATTGAAACCATGATCCTGGAGTAGTCCTGGATGAACCTGCAGTAAAAATTGGTGAAGCCAAGGAAGAACTGAATGTCCTTGACTTTCTGAGGTTCTGGCCAGTCTAGGATTGTCTGAATTTTGTCACAGACCATAGAGAGCCTGGAGGGAGAGAGAATGTATCTGAGATACTTGACAGTCTCCATATGAAACTCACATTTCTCTGGTTTGACATAAAGTCCATGAGTGCAGAGGTGCCAGAGGACTTCCCAAACATGTTTGCAATGTGAGGTGATATCATGGGAGTAGATGAGTATGTTGTCAAGGTAGACCACAACATTTATGTCCAGCATATCCATGAAGATACTATTAATGAAATACTAGAAAGTGGCCAGAGCATTAGTGAGGCCAAAGGGCATAACCAACCACTCAAAGAAGCTGTAGTAGGTGTGGAAGGAGGTTTTCCACTCATCTCCCTTGGTGACACAGACCAGATGATATGTGTGTCAGAGATTGAGCTTTGTATGGATTTTTGCTCTGCTAGGGGCATCAAGGAGATCAGAGGTGCATGGGAGAGGATAACAGTCTTTCTTTGTGATCTTATTAAGGTCTCGGAAATCAACACACAGTCGGAGTGAGCCATCTTTCTTTCAGACAAAGAGAACTGGAGCAGTATGGGGGGAAGATGATTGGTAGATGAAGCCATTTGTTAGGTTTTCATCCAGGAAGTTCCAAAGGGCCTCCTGTTTGATGGAGAAAAGGGAGTAGAGCCTTCCTATCAGAGGAGATACTCCTTCCTTCATATTGATCTTCAGATTGAAGGACCTATAAGGGGCAAGGGTATTAGCCTTCTTCTTACTAAAGACATCCACAAATTCATAATACTCTGGAGGAACTCCGGATAGATCTACTGGGTCCTTGGATGGAGTGTCAAAAGTGGAGATGAAACAAGTGTTCAGGGATTGGAGGGCAAGGGCAAACTGAACTAAGCCTTCCAACTTGGATGCATGCTGGAAAGTGATGACATTCATAAAGGAGATTAAGGGCATTGAAGTCCAGGGGCATTAGGCAATTCCGTGGTTTTGATCTCCAGAGAATGGCTGACTAGGCCAGGACAAGTCTAAGGAAGATTGTTGGATATTGGAGTAGGAAGGGGGATGGTGTTCAACTCTGGAGACATGGTTTTTGATGTCGGGATTGGCATCCCCTCTGCAGAAGTCTGGAATAAGATGCTGCTCATAGCCCAGTCAATCAACAGATTGTAGTGGGAAAGCCAGCTGTGTCCTAGAACAATCATGCATGAGGAATTCAATGAAGTTATATAATATGTATCAGAGGTGGTTTCACCAGAAGCAAAGAAAAGGCTTAGATCAATAGCAGAGAAAATGAAGGTAGAAGAGCTGCTGTTGAAGAGTCAGAGGAGAATTGGAAAAACAGAATAAGTCAGAATGTTATTTCTTTGGATGAAGAAAGAATCAATGAAACAGTGAGTAGAGTCAGAGTCAATAAGAACAGGAACATTGGAGATTGCATAGGATGGAAGAGAAACAAACAGACAAAGAGAGTTCAGATTGGAAAGAATGGACATGTTGAGACATAACTTCATTAGAGCACAGTCAGGTTCAATGCAACTCCCAGGCTGTGCATCATGGTGACCTGCATGCAATCAATAATGTGCTGAGTGATGAGTGTTTTATTTAATTCTTACTTTATCTACTACTCAAATATCTATATCACTCTTATGCCTAGTAGACTACCATTAAGTCTACCCAAGTACCAAGTCTCATTGGACTAACCTTAGTTCTTCAAGAGATATTAATGAATTTCTAATGATTGATTTCATTACTATACTAGTTACAAACTGTAGATACAATTACTACTAAATCTTGTAAATGGCACAGCTTCAGAACTGTACAGCCTAATCACATGATCATTGCCTTGCTTTGGGTGCTGCCAAACTTGCCACTCAGGCACAGCATTAGTCATAACCATAATTCTCATGAGCCACAATCTTCCAGATTTAGCTAACTTAGACAAAGTACTTGAATGCCTATGAGAAACTGGTTAACATGAATGGAAGTACAGTCATGCACAGCCTGCATGAGTCACAATGAGTCAGTATGAGTCATATCTATTAATAGACTACAGAACCCTCCAATAGCAAATTGGACTCAAACTCTGAAGACTATTTTGGAACCCAT
>JBBPOB010000515.1:0-15848 GCA_038091275.1 Tylopilus subfusipes | reverse complement strand
ACATCAATCTCTCTACCATTTCAAGTGATGAGGTTTGGTCTTGCACTTCTGATACTGATGGATATGACTTACTACCACTGGTACAGAGCTGGTATTCATCTTTGAATATGAGTGATTCAAGTGTCCTGCATTTCCACACCTGGCGGTTGTGCGGGAAAGTGTCTAAACTGTCTAAGCAAACACAGACCTAAACCTCACTGAATTAGATTAGGGTCCCTTAAATAAATGGGGAGTGGTAAGCAGCCTGATATTTCAAGCCCTTCAACTCTCCACTAATCTACAAATGCAGCTGAAGGCAATTCTAGCTGTTGTCATAACTTGGTGCAATCTTTCTGATGTCCATTATGACAACAAACATGGTGCCAATATCCAAGGAGAATCTGTGGCCATAGTACTTGACCAGTTTGTTGCTAGGAAGGTAAGTCTGTATCACTAACATCATTATGCAATAACTGACATTTGCAAGGGAAATCATGTCATGAAGGAGTTCCACAACAAAGGATAGGAATATTGACAAAAGATGGAAGAAATATTTCCTGTTGGTGGTGAAACAGGTGCCAGGGCACATTATGGTACTGCCACATGTAGCACCATCCAAGTGGGGCACATTCCTTCCCCAGTGGCATCATCATGTGGTGCAGTGACCACCCATGGTACTGACAAACCATACTCTTTGTCTGAAGCCAATCAGCTATTGCAGCAGCAGCTGACATCATTTCCTCCATTGTACAATCCCTTGTGTCATCTCACCCTCAAAATGCATCTTTGCCTACCTCCAGATCACCCCATCCATTGCAAAAAAACAAATGTTCCCTCTCTTCCTTATCACTCAGAGATTTGGACTCATCAGATCCCCACTTCTTGCTCTTCTCACCTGCTGCTGCCCCTCTATCATTGATGTCTCTGACATCTTCCATTCCTTCCCTCAGGGCAAGCTGGCACCACACAGCTTAGATCTTCTAAATGACTGTTGTATTACATGCTGTAGATTCTTCTCTCTGCCATCTCAGTGACTCAATTTCTTTGTCACTGCTTGATCCTTTGGTTGCTGTATGTGAGGTGACCTGAATGTTGTATTCCCAAGCTACCATCTCTGCAGAGCATTGTCAATCTTTGATCACACATTTTTCTCAGGACTCTGTTGCTGCTATTAAATTCACATCTTTGCTGGATGATGAAGCATAGTGTGTATACATAGGTGATTTATTTGCAAAATACAGTCCTGAGTCTGCAGGCCCAAGTACTCAGGCTAGTACTGGAGGACTCAGAGTATGATTCTTTTTGTTAGTCACACTGATACTATACTGTTTGTATACTTCTTGTGTACTTGAATGCAATGTGATCAATTTGAACACAACAAGAGCAGTTCAGATGCAACAAGATCAATTTGTAACAATGGAAACTATGGACCAGGAAAATCTATCAGATCTGCAAGACTGATCAGTTCTGCATCAAAATTGCTCCAACTATCAATATCCTTGGACTTGTGAGCTGCCAAAATCTCTTGATAGTTGTCCCACATTGCCTACACAATGTTATTCCTCCACATACTTGCATTCTGACCAACAATGGGTGCAGAGTGATTAGCATTGGTTGTAACATTGGCTGCAACATCTCCACCAGCACCAGTGGTAGCACATGGTTGGTCCTCATCTTTCTCATCTTGGCCCTTGTCCACTGTTGTGTCACTCAGATCATGTGTGAGAATAAAGTTGTGTAGAACACACAGTGCTGATGGAACCCATGCCTGGATTTCAAGGTCATATTCTAGCAATAATAAAAGAATATGAAAGTGCTGCATTAAAACACCAAAAATGTGCTTGATCACATTGCATGCTAATGCATGTTGTAGATTGAATAGTTCTTCTCAGTTTTCAGGCCTTCAACATAGGATCAATGACTTGGATGATTATAAAAAAAAAAATACAAACCATATATTTGCACAACCCCACTTAGCAAGGTGATATCAGACACCTCAATAGGGAACAAGAAGGTGATGGCAGAAAGGATAACTGGCATCAGTGAGAAGGTATTTCCCTTGCAGGATGTGAAGATCACTGGTGATCACATCATCATACACTCACACATCTGTCACTGATCCTTCCCATCCAGTAAGTGTGTAGAGAAATTTCATATTGAAGTTGGAGACAAAAAGTGCATTCTGTGAAAGAAATCTTTTGCAGTTCCAATATCTTCCACAAATAAAGGCAGGGGGAGTGATAGGAATATGACTGTCATCAATCACACCAACAGCATTGTGGAAGAATGGCCAAAACTTGGGGTTGTGATGAATCTTTAATAGAATGTGTTGTCCAGTTGGAAGTTTGATATAGTTTGTGTAGAACAGGGGGTAGACAATGCACATGCTATTTTCTTGAAGTATCTGTAATTATGGATTAGGATATGACAACCAGATCAATTTTTGTGAACATACCAAGAAATGGTATTGTTTGAATGCTGAAATTACTCACCAACATGCTGGGTTGTAAGGCCAGTAACACAAGTGTACAGAAAAATAGCAACCTGCTCCTTCAACATCATGTTTCTTGAATTGGTAAGGCCCATCATCCATAGTTCATGGATAAGCTGTAAAAAAACTGTTTTGTGAACCCCAAGATGCACCCAGGATGTCTGGCAAGGAGCTCCAAGAGCCAGTAATATCCAGAGAGCACAGAAGTATGATATGGAATTGGATCCTTTTGGATGCCAGATTTGATGATATTGAACAAGGCAAGGAGTAGAATTTGGATCACCTTGAGAATCTCCTGAATCAGTTGGCATTAAATGTCTGGCTGGGATGAGGAACCTGGGCCCAACATGATTGTGCAATAGAGAAGGATCAGCTTGAATGCTGGTTATAGAATAGCCAATGGGGGTGATAGAGTTCTTTGTGCTTCAGTCTTCAACTGTATATCAGAGAACAAGCCAAGTTGCTTTGCCACATGTCAAACAGAGGCAATCACAAAGAACCAAATTTGACATGTTACTGAACAAGCTCTTCTAGGCAAATCAAGCCAGAAAGCCATTCATACTAGCTAGTTGTTACAATTTGCCTCCTCTTTTTCTCAGTCATTCTCTTTACCATTGCTTACTCCCACCCCACCACTGTATTGGGAATCTAATCACAGGGATGGGACCATTTCCTGCTTATTTTTGGAGCCATTCCTCTTCAGACTTCTTCTCTACTTGGAAGGGGAGTATCACCTCTATTTGTGCTTATCTCATTATCTCATCAAACTCTATCTCCTCTAACTAGTTCTCTAACACTAGTTACATGTTCTCTGTTACTCATTGTTCCATCTGATTCTCCAACCTCCTTTCCTTATGCATCCCTCTTCATTTATGTATATAAACCTCTTGTCTACCATGTATTTTCCTTACACTTGATCCGCACCATACACACACATCTTCTGTCTAAGTCTATTTGGCTTGATTCCAACCTTGAATCTAAGACCCAGTAACCTAGACCTAGTTCCACTCTTCTTTTGAGGATGTTGTGTCTCTTTGTGAGTACCTCCCTCAAGACAGAAGAAGACCTTGAGTGTCTGTTCAAAGATGAACATCCAGCATAACACTAGTAAAATGTAGATCAGTGTAAAACTTAGCTTTAATTAGGTAGATTAGACTGGATCCCTTAGCTAGAACTGAAGCCAACCCTAGTCCCTGTAAGTACTATTACTTGGGATAAGAAAGAACAACTGGGAATCCAACTGACTCTTACTCATTCTTTAGATATAGCATAGCCTTGTCCATTGTTTGATCTGGTAGATATAGTTGTCTTATCACCAGCTCATTAGTCAGATTGGGCCTGGAGGATTTTAATGAACATAGACATTTCTCTAGTACTGTATTTCTATAAGATCATTCTCCTGAATGAACAACACCATGCTCAGATATCCCCTGCTCTATCTCATCACCCACTTCTCTTTCCCCTTCTTCTTGTTCTTGGCTTTCTTCTCCAGACCTCCCTGCTTGACAAACTAGACATTCAAATGCTCAACCATCTTGAATGGAACTATGCATGCCAGACTGCTATCAAAAGAGGCAATATTCCTCTTCACTCTTCTCATCCCCAGTACAACCTGGCATGCTTTCAAAGTTGCCATCACCTTGATCATATCTGAATTGAATGTCCAGTCTATCAATGCCCCCTATTCTTCTGATGGGCCCCTCACCACTCACAAGAAAACTGCCCACTTCATTGTCACTTCCCATGAACTCCCCACTCCCCCACCACAACATCCTCCAGTAGCAGTTCCATTTCCTATAGAGCTCCTCAAAACCTCAGATGCCAGATACCTCCACCTTGTCACCACACTCCCTACTCCCAGGTCACCCCTGCCCAAACCCCATCTTCAGTCAAGAACCATAACTATGACTCTGTCAGAGAGGCCAACATCACTGGGTCTCCCAGTCCCCTTTATGGAGATTTTTAGTATGCTGTATGTTGATGGCTACAGAATAATGTTATGATCTGCTATAATGTCACTCAGTCTCTATTTCTCTATGCTCATATTTTCCCTTTGCTTCCATGTCTGCCAGGCTCAATCTTTACCCCTGTATTTTCTAGGAAACTGCTATTTCTCCTTCAGGCTTCTTCTTCACACAGTAGGAATCCTGCTATTCTAATCCATTCTGAAATATCCCAGAATGTTCCTTTACTTACAAGTTATCCCAAGTACCATGCTGCAGATTACCAATCCACAGCCTACAATTATTCCTTTCTATTCTTTAACATTCTATAATCTACCCTTAACTCCCATATGAAACACTATTTAAACCCTCATCATTACCTCAATGTACCTCAGCTAGATCTACTCAATCTAGTCCCTTACATTCTCTGAGTACCTTGTCCCCATTTCATTTCTCTCACCCTTGACCTTGACTTGAGTTTGAGGACACAGCATCTCTTCATGAGTACTTCCTTCAAACACAAGACCTTGTAATACTTTGAAGACTACACTTCATCTCATATTGTAACAGTTATATGTTTACAGTACAAGAAGACTAGCTTGTGCCCTTTCTGAAATTACCTCTTACAATCTAAAATGTTTACATAGATCATTCATGATTGATGCTAACAAATATCACAGATCACAAATACATTTCATCATGGTGGAAGCAGAAAAGTTGAAATATTTCCAGCAAACATGATTTCCAAGACTTCTCCTATATGAATCACCAGCTTCTATTCACCTTTCTTGACCATTCACCATTTCAAGCACTTGGAGTCCTGATCTACTATGGAACCATCTTGTTTCTCTACTTAGTAATGGACCTGGGTAAAATCATTATCAAATATTAATGAATATACTTAATACATACAAGTGATTTTCAAGAATGACATCAGTGACCATCTTTACTCTTTCCTCATAAGATGCTTTGCCATATTTCAGAAAGAGCTTCTCCAAGGCCTTTTGAATCTTGTCATGAACATCTGATACCTTGTACTTTTCAGTTGCTAAAAAGAAGGGTTTGGGCTCCTTTTGCTGATGTAGAAAGAAAGAAAGCTCTGATATTAGAACAACATCTATGTTGTATGAAATCAGCAATATATATAGTATATGCCACTTATGTAAAACACACCAACACCAGCTTGAAGGATCTGCTTCCATGTGGAAAAAGGAATCTCCATTTATTATGAGACTGAGATATGAGATATGAGATCAACAAGATTACCAAGTTATATGAATCCACAGCTTGAACTTCACTTTTACCAACAAAGACCTATGCACTAAATTGAACACAAAACAATTAATCATAAAGAAGGTATTACCTTTGTTGTAGTGACCAGCTGTCATGTATTTGTGAGATTATAAATGATAAAATGATTTGTTATATATATGCTAACCTCCTGATATTTGTTAAATACAAAAATCTTTGGAGATTTAACAGACATACCTGCTATGGACTTATAAATGAGGTGTTGTTACATATATAAATGACTCACATCCTGAAAACACATTAAAGTACCAGGTGTTTATTAAAAAAAAACATACCAACTATAAAATTATGAACAGTTTTTGATAAGAAAATATAAGAAAATAGAATACGACAAAAGACTTGCTTGCTATTCTCATATGGAAAACAAGGAAAATTGAACATAAGGAAATCATCTAATAATATCACAGTACATTTGACTCACTGCCTGCAATTTTTGAAAGGGAGAGAAAAAATAATAATCTATAAGCATTTTTCAACTTTCTAACATACCAAAACAATAACTTACAAACTATCAATTTCAATCAAGGGCAAAATTTTGGAAATGATATTAGTCTTCACTTTTCAAATCTTATTTTAAACTTACCATCTATGATTGAAAATGGCAAGGAGAAATTGAATTAGTGAACAATACCATATTGAATGTAGTGGACCAACCTTCTATGATTTCAAACAGAGAACAAAGATCAAACATGAAAGGATCAGCATCATCATTCCACTAACATGTCAAAAAGCATTACTCACAGCCTATAGTTTTGCAATTGAGTGAATGGATTAGAGTGGAGATAAAACAAAGAAGAAAACACCACTAACAGACTATTGTTTTCAATAAAGAATAAAGGTTGAGAATACAGCCATCAAAAAGTTGTATTGCTTATATGTCATGATACAACTCACAAACTGACACATAGCAGAGGATGATAAAAAGAGGGGGGATCATTAGCATAATCCCTTTGCCTATATTATGCAATGCAGGGCTTACAGGCTATTGTTTATAATGCAAAATGAACAGTAAAAATCAAGTCATTAATATCATATCTCTTTTAACATGGTGGAAGGTGCAACTTACAAGCTATAAGTTGCAGTATAGGATGAAAGGTGATCACTATCATTCTATTGATATGTTGCAATGCATAACTCACCCTCTGTGATTTCAAACAAAGGATGAAACATGGAAATCAAATCATCACCATGATTATTCTAACAAAATACTGCAATATGCAACTCACCTTCTATGATATTCATTGTAGGATGAATCATGGAAGTACAATGATAATGATTAGTACAATTACTCTGCCAACACCTAGGACAACTCACAAGCTATGATTGTCAACATTGAAAGAGAGTAGAAATGAAGTTGTTAAAATAATCACTCCACCAACATGCAATGCAACTTACAAGCTAGAATGTGGATAAAATGTATCAGTAGTATTCCTCTACCAATATACTGTAATATCAAACTCACCTTCTATAATTTCCAGGAAAAAAAGTGAAATCACAAATGTTAGCACAATGCCTCTTTTAAAATGTTGCAAGACACAACTTACAGCCTGTGCTTCCAGAAATAGATAAAGGGTGGAGTTAGAATAAGAGTTGTGAGCATGATTACTCTATCAATTTATTGTGATTTACAACTCACTCTCTATAATTTCCAATGATAGATGAAAAAAGAAAAATCACATCCATCAGTGATTCTTCTACAAGCATGGTACAATGCACAACTCACTCTCTATAATTTCCAACAGTGGGTACAGATCACCAGGGAAAACAGAGTCATGAGCATGATCTTACTACCAATATGTCACAATACAAAACTCACATCCTATAATTTCCAACATAAGATGAAAAATGCCAATGAAAATGAAGAATGAGGTTAGTAGAATAATGTTTGTATGAACATATGGCAAGGCATAACTCACCTCCTACAATTTACAAAGGTTGATGAAAAGTGAAGATAAAGTCAACATCATGATTTCTCTATCAACATATTGTGATACACACCTCCTAAAGTTTGAAATGGTGAATAAAAGGTGATGATGGAGTTGTTACCAATATTCTACAATGTACAACCTACCTCCTGATATTTCCAATACAGCATGAAATATGGAATTAAAATTATAAGCATAATCCCTCTACCAAATGCTGCAATCCACAACTCACCAACTATGATTTCCAATGCAGGATGAAGAAGGCAGATGGTGTCATCAGCATGACCTCCCTATTAACATGCTACAATCCACAACTCACCAACTATGATTTCCAATGGTGGATGAAGAGGGTAGATTATATCATCAGCATGATCCCTCTACCAACATGCTGCAATCCATAACTCACCTCCTATGATTTCCAATGGTGGATGAAGAGGGCAGATGGCATCATCAGCATGATTTCTCTACCAACATGCTGCAATCCACAACTCACCAACTATGATTCCCAATGGTGGATGAAGAGGGCAGATGGTGTCATCAGCATGAGCCCCCTATCAACATGCTGTAATCCACAACTCACTCTCTATGATTTCCAATGGTGGATGAAGAGGGGAGATGGTATCATCAGCATGATCCCTTTACCAATATGCTGCAATCCACAACTCACCTCCTGTGATTTCCAATGGTGGATGAAGAGGGCAGATGATTTCATCAGCATGATTCCTCTACCAAGATGCTGCAATCCACAACTTACCAACTATGATTTCCAATGGTGGATGAAGAGGGCAGATGGTGTCATCAGTATGATCCCTCTACCAACTTGCTGCAATCCACATCTCACCTCCTATGATTTCCAATGGTGGATGAAGAAGGCAGATGGTGTCATCAGCATGATCCCTCTACCAACATGCTGCAATCCACAACTCACCAACTATGATTTCCAATGGTGGATGAAGAGGGCAGATGGTGTCATCAGCATGATCCCTCTACCAACATGCTACAATCCACAACCTACCAACTGATTTCCAATGGTGGATGAAAAAGGTAGATGGTATCATCAGCATGATCCCTCTACCAACTGGCTGCAATCCACAACTCACTCTCTATGATTTCCAATGGTGGATGAAGAGGGTAGATGATCTCATCAGCATGATTTCTCTACCAACATGCTGCAATCCACAACTCACTCTCTATGATTCCCAATGGTGGATGAAGAGGGCAGATGGTCTCATCAACATGATTTCTCTACCAACATGCTGCAATCCACAACTCACTCTCTACAATTTCCAATGGTGGATGAAGAGAACAGATGGTGTTATCAGCATGATCCCTCTATCAACAAGCTACAATCCACAACTCACTGACTATGATTTCCAATGATGGATGAAGAGGGAAAATGATGTCATCAGCATGATCCCTCTACCAACATGCTGCAATCCACAACTCACCTCCTGTGATTTCCAATGATGGATAAAAAGGGCAGATGGTGTCATCAGCATGATCCCTCTACCAACATGTTGCAATTCACAACTCACTGACTATGATTTCCAATGATGGATGAAGGCAGATAATGTCAGCAGCATGATCCCTCTACCAACATGCTGCAATCCATGACTCACTGACTATAATTTTCAATGATTCCCAATGATGGATGAAGAGGGCAGATGGTGTCATCAGTATGATCCCTCTGTCAACATGCTTGCAATCCATGACTTACTGACTATGATTTCCAATGGTGGATAAAAAGGGAAGATAATGTCATCCCTCTACCAACATGCTGCAATTCACAACTCACTCTCTATGATTTCCAATGGTGGATGAAGAGGGCAGATGGTCTCATCAGCATGATCCCTCTACCAATATGCTGCAATTCACAACTCACCAACTATGATTTTCAATGGTGCATGAATAGGGCATATGATTCATCAGCATGACCCCTCTACCAACATGCTGCAATCCACAACTCACCAACTATTATTTCCAATGGTGAATGAAGAGGGCAGATGATGTCATCAGTATGATCCCTCTACCAACATGCTGCAATCTGCAACTTACCAACTGATTTCCAATGGTGGATGAAGAGGGCAGATGGTGTCATCAGCTTGATCCCTCTACTAACTTGCTGCAATCCACAACTCACCTCCTATGATTTCCAATGGTGGATGAAGAGGGCAGATGGTGTCATCAGCATGATCCCTCCACCAACATGCTGAACTCACTCTCTATGATTTCCAATGGTGGATGAAGAGGGCAGATGGTGTCATCAGCATGATCCCTCTACCAACATGCTGCAATCCACAACTCACTCTCTATGATTTCCAATGGTGAATGAAGAGGGCAGATGGTGTTGTCAGCATGATCCCTCTACCAACATGCTGCAATCCATAACTCACCTCCTATGATTTCCAATGGTGGATGAAGAGGGCAGATTATGTCATTAGCATGATTCCTCTACCAACATGCTGCAATCCACAACTCACCTCCTATGATTTCCAATGGTGGATGAAGTGGGCAGATTATGTCATCAGCATGATTCCTCTACCAACATGCTGCAATCCACAACTCACCTCCTATGATTTCCAATGGTGGATGAAGTGGGCAGATTATGTCATCAGCATGATTCCTCTACCAACATGCTGCAATCCACAACTCACCTCCTATGATTTCCAATGGTGGATAAAGAGGGCAGATGGTGTCATCAGTATGATCCCTCTACCAACATGCTGCAATCCACATCTCACCTCCTATGATCTCCAATGGTGGATGAGGAGGGCAGATGATGTCATCAGCATGGTCCCTCTACCAACATGCTGCAATTCACAACTCACTCTCTATGATTTCCAATGGTGGATGAAGAGGGCAGATGGTGTCATCAACAAGCATGATCCCTCTACCAACATGCTGCAATTCACAACTCACTGACTAGGATTTCCAATGGTGATGAGGAGGGCAGATGGTGTCATCAGCATGATCCCTCTACCAATATGCTGCAATCCAAAACTCACTGGCTATGATTTCCAATGGTGGATGAAGAGGGCAGATGGTGCCATCAGCATGATCCCTCTATCAACATGCTGCAATCCACAACTCACTGGCTATGATTTCCAATGGTGGATGAAAAGGCAGATGATCTCATCAGCATGATCCCTCTACCAACATGCTGTAATCCACAACTCACTGACTAGGATTTCCAATGGTGGATGAAAAGGACAGATGGTGTCAATTAGCATGATCCCTCTACCAACATGCCTCAATGCACAACTCACAGTCTATGGATTTCATGGCAAAGCACATTGCAAGTGGAGACAATACCATTCACAAGATTAGTCCATCAGTATGTTCATCATGTCTGCTTTACCATGTGGCCTGAAACATGGAGGTGAATCCTGCTAATTCCACCAAATAGTCATAATTTACAGCTAACCTTCTGCATGGTCCAAAGCAGAACAGTTATTGTTAATATAATAACTCAGACAGTATATGACTCACACCCTATCATTGCCAATTCAGGATCAACAATAGTATGGGGTCTTAGCATGGTATACTGCATGAACATGTTGATAATACATAACTCACTGTGGTCAACCAAATAACACAAGAAACAAACACAACTATTGATCAGTTGTACATAGCTCCAGTATCATAAATTCACTTGCCCTATGATGAGGAAACCACCATACAAGCTTCTCCAGCTCCAGTTTGTTCTTGTTGGCTATGGGAACTAATGAGTTATGCACTTTATCTGTAAGTGATATCAAGCTTCATTGCAACATATATTTCAGCAAGGTGTGATAGTTTGCTTAGCTGACTCACTCTTCTACTGCATATCTGACACAAAGTGCTATGTTAGCCCCCTGGGCAGAGATTAGCATCATTTGTAAAGCCTTTTGATCTAGAGCTCTTGTGGTGGCTTCCAAGAGCTTGCTGCATCCCTCATTGGACTTGTGCATGGCTAATATAATTGAGTGGGTGAAACATGTGCATGAAGAAAGACATGACACAAACCCCCAATTTGAACATAGGATTTTGGGGCATACATCCTTTGAGCAAGACAGCCCCACACATCAGCCTTGTGGAATATTCCCTCGATGAGCGACTCCGCCTTTGACCTCCGCTCTGGTAATGGGAGTCGTCGATCAGCAGCAGCCAATTTATGAAGTGCCACAGTCAGCAGCGCGTCAAATTTCGTGAACAGCACTACAACGGGAACTAAGCAGATCACTAGCATCAGTTTGAGAAGACCGTGATGGTAAACTTTACCATTCCCAGGATCACATTCATCAAAAAACTTTTCCTCGGAGCGTTGGACTGCTCGGTCAAGTTTGTCCATTGGGATGCAGTACCTGTAGAGAACGAGAACGTCGTTTGAATGCCATGACATGGCTTAGGCCATCATGCGTACCATATCGCATGAAGGCGTTTCTTGAGAAGGGTAGTCTTTGCACGATCTTCAATAAACTTCTTCATTTGCAAGAACTCGTCTTCGCTGCCCGCTTTGAAGCCGTCTGAATAATGGAAGACGAGTTTGTCATTGCTCCGGAAAATCAGTTCGTTCTCGATGTCGTGCTCTCCGCGCTGATAACGATGAACCATCGCCACAAGTGAGTCGGAGCGACTCGACAGAACACGCGACAACACTCACCCCTCTTGTTCCCTCAACCTGCGACAGATCGACCTGATTGCTTGCCTTAGAGCGTGGCACGACAACATGAGTCGACATATTTCCATACCTTGTTCCCATCGCCGTCGTAGATTTCTGGGTTTTCTGTGGTGTTGCAGATCGCCCGAAGAATGATCGTCTTGCCAGAGTTCGCTCGCCCTATGATAAGGATTCTGAAGCGGCCAAACTTCTCCTGGAGTTTCTCGAAGTCGTCTGTGTCTTCTGCTGACATTCTGAACTGGTAAGCGTGAAGAAGAGTACGGTTTAGAGTCAAGTGTTCTCGGTTGGTGGTGAGAGCAACTTGGAAACGAGGGCCGGGTGGCTTATCGATGAGGAATCGAGTGGGCGCAGTTCGCCTGCCCAACTTTCCAATTCTGTCTGAATCGCAAATGGCAACTCCTGGAGGAACGTGCATAACTTTTGGTCCAATCAAACCGTTCCAAGATATTTACACGACATCAGAGGAAAAATCGAGGTACTAGTAGTATGTACCCGAGATAAGACGACATTGACAGAAAAACTTCGTTGGTGCGTCAGATCGAAGACAATCAGCAACCCTTGTGGGCCACGTCTCCTTCAGCACCCTACGCACGTGCTCGCGCTCCATCTCTCCCCCTCGATCGACACGTTGCGACGCGTTGTCGACCTCTCGATCTTGTCCTGCGCCTCTCGGTACGTCCCTATGGCCTCCGCGTTGGCCCCTGCGTCTGCGCTTTCGAGCGCGACGCTGTCGCTTCGTCTGGCCTCGGTCTCGCCCCCTGGCTCGACCTGGACGTCTCCGCTAGGGTACGGTCGAAAACTCAGCGGGGTGTTAATAACCAGTTAAAAACTCCCCCATCCTCGGAGGGATTATTAACCAGCAGTTAATAACCGTTAATAACCATGGTCAGGTGACTATTTTTTGATCACGTGTCGCCTTTTTCCGGCCGCGGCGCAAAGAACGAACTATCGTCTACCAATCCCAATCCCCGTCCTCTTCTGCATCATCCGTTACGCTTGCCAACGCTTCCTCTACCTCTTTTTCTTGTACTGGCACTCTTCCCTCCTCGATGACCTGGGTTACAACATCCGCTCGTAAGTCAATGCCATCATGCTCCACGTCGAACACCCTCTGGCACGACCTCAGGCATCTCGTTGCCCCTTGTCGTTGTCTGTGGATCTTCGGGCACGATGGGTGTGTCTGGGAGCATGGCGAATAATGGGGCCGCGGGGAGCAAGCAAAAAATTTCACGGACGCCATTTGCGGTCCCTGGGATGGATCTATGTTCTGAGCAGGATCTACAGTATGGTACAGAGGATTGACGAGGACAGAAGCTGAGTACCGCGCTGGGCGGGCTTGTTCAGTGTGCCTAGATCACGTGAGTGTTAATAACCGGTTAATAACTGGTTAATAATAACTTGGTTATTACTTAACACATGGGTTTTCGCCCGTACCCTAGTCTCCGCAGTCCCTCGACTTGTCTTACGGCTCGTCGGGTGGTTCGGTTTCCATCCCTGGTCAACTCTCTTCGTCGCCGACCTCGTCCATACCCTCTTCACGCCCTCTCGACGACCTCGGCACCTCTGTCTTGGCCCTCTGCATGTCGCCTTGCCCTCCCGTGCCTTCAGGCATGTCGGGTTGCTCTGTAGGCTGGTCCGGACAACGCTCGTCGTTGCCCGTCGCGTCTGCAGGGTCCTCTGACAGTCTTGTCTCGCTGGACTCGGTGTCTGCAACTGGGTAGTCGTGCGATGCGCTCCATGCGCTCGCGCTGGTCGCCGTCTGGTTGTGCGCAGCGTCGCTCGCGTCTTCAGTGACGCTTGGCGACTCTCCGTCCTCAGCGGTGTCGATTTCCGTTCGACCACCTCGCTCCCCCTCGAGCGACTCTCTGATGGACTGGGGTACGTGTGGGGGATGCGGTCGAGCTTCGCTCGCCGCGATCTGCATCTCGTGGGCCTTTGCGCTCGCTTGGTGGGTTTATTGGGGCATGACTGACATACGATGGACTTCTGTGTCCTCGCTGGCGTTCGCAGGCATTCTTGCCATGTCGCTCGGGTTGTCACCCAGCAACTTCGCTTCGTCAGCGCGGTCGATTGGCATTCGACCACTCCGCCCATCAATCGGCGTGCTGACGGATTCGGAATCCACCGTCCTGCCACCTTCTCGCTCGCCGAGCGGCTCGTTGGCTGCGTCGTGCGATGTACCCACTGGCTTCGTCGGTTCTGCGCACATAGCGTGTGGGTTCAGGAGGTCAGTGGCTTCGTCGACTTGTAGACCTGCCGTTTCGGTTTCGTGGGGCGTGATCATTGTGCGACGGGCCTTAGCACCTTCACTTTCGTCGTCTTGGCTGCTGACTGGTGCTGTGAGGGTTACACCCAGAGTCGTATCGTCTGTGGCTTCATCACCCAGCCGTTTCGCTGCGGATTCCTGTCCTCCAGCTCTCTCGCTAGCCTTCTTGCCCCTCCAACCTTTCGGCTTTCGCTTCGACCAATTGGCGGTTTCCTCCCATCTCTTTCTGTGGTCCTGGCGTTGACGTGGCTATGCGCGCATGCGCTGTCGTCGACTTTCTGATTGGCTGCGCTGCCACTTAGGCTTCTCGTAGCGCTGTCGTAGGTAGCTGAATATCTCATAGGGAGTTGTGAGGTGGATTATATCTATAATTATTGGGTCTGGGAGTGCACTGGTGATGAGGAACTTGGGGCTCTGCGGGGGAGAAGACAGAATACAGGAAAGTGCCGCGGCGCATTGTCCATGGCAAGGTCACATGAATGGACGATAGATTTATGATCAAGGAGAGGTTCCAACAGGGCATACCAGGACACCCTTCTGCGAGTACCGTCCAGGCGTCGAACGTGGGTGACACAAGATTTCACGAGACACAATCGTTTAGTATATCCAGCAACACGAGTACAGCCCACGAAACGAGACAAACCATGAGTTACGAGACTCGGCGTCCGCGTCGCAGTCCAATCCTGTAAATCCAGACCCACCTTCATCCCGCCTTCAACACCGCCAATGCCTCCTCGACAGCCCACACGCCCACCCTCGCCCACCGCCCGTCCGTCCGTCGCAGATACGTCAAAATGTCCTCTGGCGTCGGTTCCGTCCCTTTTCCGCCCACACCCACACCCGCACTCCCACGGCCATGCCCACTGCGCAGCGCACTCACCAACTTCCTCACATGCCCAGCCAACAACTGCGGCATGAGCGGGACATACGCCTCCTCGTCCACTCCCGGATCTGAGACATGCCCTGGGTCTGGGTCTGGATCGACATCTGCCTCGTGACCACCATCTACCTGCCCGTGTTTCGCAGACCGTCGAGGAGGGTGGTAGTGCGAGTAGAGGGACGCCGATGCGGACGAGGTATACAGCACCGACGCAGAAGCGGTCATGGACGAGTCAGCCAGAGTAGACGAGGCATGCAAGCGTGAGCACGAAACGGAGGCATCTCCAAACGTGCTCCGCGTATCGTCCCTCTTCCACAATCCATTCGCGTCTCTGTTCCCCCCGAGATCAGGTGGCGGCGGCAACGGCAACGGCCTTACCTCTCCATCCCACAG
>JBBPOB010000514.1:0-15856 GCA_038091275.1 Tylopilus subfusipes | reverse complement strand
CCCACACTCCATCTTCATCTTCGCAGAGTAGTTTGGAATCGCCGATGACGCCGTCGCATGTGTCCTGGCTGAATTCGGGAAACACTCCGGGAAACTCCAACGCTGTCGGCAATAGCAGTCACAGCTTAATTAACCCGGCCTCCGTTCCCCTCCCCTCAGCAGGACCGTTATCATCAAGTAATTTCCCTGTTCAAGGGCGATCATCTCCTAGTCCCCACTTCCCACCACCGCCACCAACGAATCCACCTCCCAATGTCGCCGCTCGTCCTAAGCTCCTTCACCCCACAAAGAGTTCGCACTCTCTTCGCGTGCCCGTTCAAGAGTTCTTTAACCAACAGCTCTCGCCTATCGTCGAGCAAGATTACCTTTCTCCCGAAAAACGCCCTGTATCACTCCCCAGTTCTAGTCACGAGGGTGGAGGGTCACGCTCCAGCAATGCACAAACAGTGAGGACGAGTGCCGCGATGACGCCTATAAGTATGATGGGTGATGGGATTGGCTCGGCTACTGTTACCCCTGTTACCCCTGTGCCCATTACACCCGTGTTGATTGGTACAAGGGGAACTCCGTCCACGCCCCAAATGCAGGCCCAAACCCCGGTGACACCTTCGTACCCGGGCGGCGTTGTACCTTTTGCGAGGATAAAAGAAGAGGAAGGAAATGATTCACCTCGTAAGTGTCCCTGATGCATCTCATCTTGTCGTTCTGTGTGGGAGGTGCCTAATTCAATGATGAATGATAGGACCTTCTCCGATCTCGACGTTCATATTGAGACCACTCAATCGATCGATTAGTCTGTCGTCTACGCGCACACATCAAACCACAGGGTCTTGTGCTACACCTCCTGTAATCCCCCCGCTGGACCTCAAACCCGAATTCAAGGGTCAAACGTTCTTGACAACACCGACGTCACTCAACTCGCGTGGGCTACTTGACGTTGTTGCACGTGATGATGACTCTGTTTCGGACAAGAGAGAGAGTTTTGTTACTGCTCGGACGGGGGCAGCTAGGGAGAGCAGGTATTCTCTTGGACAAGAGGAAATCTTCGTCGACGCAGAGGAAGGCTTCAGACGTGACTCTAACGGAACCATCCATGCATTTGACTCTCGCCTCCTTGATGACAATTCTGATTCTCCGCCCGAGCCCATCCCACAGCTAATATCCCAGAGCCCGGCCAAACAGGTCAAACCTCCCATTCCCGCACGTACCATTATGCACCCTCGTTCAGCATCACATTCATCTTCTTGTCCACCTTCCTACAACAACCCATCTGGTCCGCCAAGCTCTGATAACCACTTCCTGCCTAACCCCCATTTTCACACCCATCGTCCTACTCCAACACCCACCGTGCATCCTTCGCGTTTAGGTGTAAGCGCACCGAGTATACAGGATCTCGGCACATCCTTCTCCACATCCTCTTCTTTCATCGACCGACGCTTCGCGCCGTCCTCGTTATACCTCCCTCCCGCCTCGGAACGTGAGTCTGCACAAAGAGCAGGTGCCCAGTGGACGCTCCATCTCGAGCGCGTAGACACCATCCAAGTCCTCTTCTGGCTCGGCTTCATCGCGCCGTGGTGCTGGCTCATCGGTGGATGGCTCGTCACCGCCAAGCCTCCCTCGCGGAGCTACCCCTCCGGCTCGGGGTACGCCAACGAGCACCACCACCACGGGGGAGGGAGCACGCTCCCGCTGTGGACGAACACGAGCAAGAGCATGCAGAGCTTCGACACGATGCGGATGCAGCACGGATATCCGTTCGTCGCGCCGTCGGTGTGGAGTTTGACGCCTCCGCCCCTGCCGCCCCCGCCGTATCAGAGTCGGCGGACGACGAGCGCGGTGGTGTTGACGCCCAAGCCGGTCGTTGGCGCGGGGGCGAAGAATCGGTGGGTGAGGCGGTGTCGGGTCGCGGCGGCGGTGAGCGGGGTGATGATCGTGGTCGCGTTTCTCGTCGCGCTCGTCGTCGCTGCGACGAGTCGTGCTGGTTGAGGTGGGGTTTTTCGTGTCGTGTCCCTTGATGGGCGATCGAAAAGATGCAAATATTGACGCTGTCTAGGGTGTCTACGTTGTTTATTTACTACTTTTTTAAAAATATCTTTGCGGCGCCTGGCGTGTGCGTTGGGGGGAGGTTACCCGGACACAACTCAAAAGGGGTGAGGCTGGGATATCTTGGGTAATAAGCAGTGCCTACTCGAGCTTGCCCTCGAATTTGGGAACCGTGCGATCGTCAAGCTATATTTTTGACAGAACCAACGAGTAGATGTACGGGAACGTCGCACGTCCGAAACAAGAAACAAGTCGATACGGTAACGCTGGGCCCAGCCCAATTGAATAGAGAATTTCAACGAAACGACGTTACATAAACAGCCACCCTTCCACATTTCTGGACCTACTTACGCTCAACAATGATGGAATCCCCTTTGATCTCAGCTGTGGCCAAAATTCGACTGCTCTGCTTAATGCCGTATACGTTGGCCCCGTCGAGCTCGTAGGTCGTCCCGTCAATGCCCACGGCCTTGACACCCGTAAAGGTAACATGGCCGAAGTTGGCCAAGGGAAGCAGCTTTCCGTGACTATCTTGTAAATCTTGGACGATCCATTCTGCGTCTTGCAGGCAGAGCGGAGTACGTGACGTGACCTCCTGCTTCGCGGACTGCCCATTGCTAAGATTGTTGATCGCGACAAGACCGTTCGTCGTGGAATACACAGCGACACTGAGTTTGATTTGGTCTCCTTCGTTGATAGAGATGCCAGAGAAGTAGGACGGAGCGGCGGGGTACCACTCGTACCCAGCTATAGATGCAAGAGAGATGGGTCAGATATGCCCGTGGATGTATGATCCAACAGCTATTTACCTTGGAAAGAGGGATTTTCTCCGTCTTTCCAGATGATCCCGGTCTGGAGGGCAGCCCTTTGGCACGAGCCACGGTCGATACCGAGCCACACAGCGACAGCAGAGCCATTTTTACTAGTCTGAGAGATGTTGGGGACCGTGAAGGTGCCCTCAGCGTATTTAAAAGTATCCTGTCGGAACAAGTCCAGTCGATATCAAGTAAGATACGGTCCACGAGATTGACGACATACAGGACTCTTTTTCAAGGAAGCACCGGCCCAGGTTGAGGTGAATTGGACTTGACTGGAAGCGCTTCTGGTGGACTGCCCGACAAGGTCACGGACCGTGGACCGGCGTTGTGGGCGATCCGCAAGAGCTATAGAAGCGAACAAGAGGGTGGAGACGAGGGCGCGATTAAAGAACATAGCGAGACTCTAAGAACGATTGTCTACGACTTGTTGGAAGAAACGTCTGATGCTGGCGTCAAAAACGGAGCGCGACCTCGCACTTTTATACGTCCCCCCAGGCTCCCTACGGTCGGCAGCGCTTCATCAGCTGACCATGCATCCTGCAAGCGAGGATAGAAATTGTTTTGGACTGTCCGACATGATCGCCATAACCACGTCGACAGCAGAAATCTCACCTTGAAAGGAGAATAATCGGGGCAGGGTGGTTGATCAGACCGACTTCAACCGCTGCAGTATTGCCTGGATTGATCCATTCTGCAGGAGGGCTCCGAGCGGTTTGGCCTGCAGGTCGAGCTAATCAGCAGTACGGTAGTAACGGTACTTGCCAAATTTCGACACCCACCACACTAGCGGTTCAAGTTGCCGAAGACGGATCCACTCCACGTTTCAGCTTATTTTCTGCACGTCACGAGTCTTTTCGAACCCTCGCTTGTCGCCGTATGCCACCCGTGACACGGCTACCGAGACTACTGTCGACGTGGACTATCACGATACATCATGAAGCATACGTCAGATCTCTTCGATGTTGTAACTGTATTTGGCAGAACAACCGTGACACCTACGCCAAAGTAGTCTCAAGTCAAAAAAAAAACAAGATTAAGGTACATACGATACAGCATACTACTAGATCACAATCTTTGCCCTACACTTGGGATTGTGATTAATTAACCAGACGCTGTCCTTGTCCATCCTGCATCAGACAGGTTTTCAACCAGAGGATACTTCAACCCTTCTTCGCGGCGTCCATGGCCAGGTCATCATCGACCTGCCGTTCCGCTGGCACCCTTGTTATGGGGCCAACAGGCGACGACTGGGATACGCGGACGGCGGTTCAAATTCAACTCTACAACTGCCACATGATGCATGAATGATCTCCCTCACGTGCTCCATTTCTCCCCGTGCCTCCATGGCATACAGCCACCACTCGGAGGGCGCACGAAACGAGATGCTTCTTCCGCCTCTATGAGGTCTAAATCTTCCGAACACGACTCAACCGTCTCGGCGTCATCGAGGGTGAAAGCAGGGGAGCACGACCGCGGCTCTTTGAACGCATTATCGCGATATACAGTAGTAGCTCGCAGTTTGGGAGACATCAACGGTCGTGGTAGCGGGCCGGGGTATGACGAACGCTAAGGTTTCCAAGATGACGACTTGTTCGGTGGCATCCTTGTCCTGTTTGTTCTTGAGCGACTTCTGATTCGCTCACTGAACCCCATTCCACCCATCCTCATACGTCAAAAAGCTTAAACTTGGACATGATACGTTTTTTTTTCCTTAGCATCGGATGTAACGTGGATGTTACTTCACCCATAGCCTGAGGGGGCACCCCATTTCACCTGGTCGTGGATGATGGCCTTCACTTCAGAAGTCGAATATAGATTCACATGACCAAGACTATCTTCTGGGCACGAAGGTAACAGTAAATCCGGGAGACAGAGGGCTGTTCACGTCCGAGTCTAGTCATGCGTGAGTCTGAATCATCTGACCTCTAAGATTCCACCTTGGTTTCCCTTGTCGCGGTGAACCAGGAGGGACAGACGATCAGCATTTGAACGAATATATGAGAGTCCGTACGTGGAAAAGCGTTCAGCGGAGAGGGAAGCAAAGGTTGGGTCGTACCAGGGAGATGACAACCAAATGATGATGGAAGGTGGAAAACGGGTTAGCAAGGTTTTGTTTCAGCAGTAGCGACCAGCACGAAGGGATCTAGAATATGCGACGCAAGGACAGTCCTTCCATAGGCAGTTCAATTTTCATGGGACGGTTTTCCTGGTGATGATGGAAGACGAGACCACACGGAAGGCAAGTCAAACATGATAGATGATCGAGGGAAGGACTCCGACCATGTTCCGTAAGAATGCACTAGCATCTAGCTAGAGCTAGAACTAGTCGCTAGGATGACGATTTACGATCAGCGTCAGGAGAAACCAGCAGAATGAAGAGTGGGTAGATTTCTGGTACCTCGGCAAGACCTTCTGTCGTTTTGTCAACAGCTGTTTCTAGATTCTGGATTCAGAAGCTTGAACCATGTGCGGCATGACAATGATCCGGGTCCTCGTTTCCGAGCGGGATACAGTAAGCCAAGGCTGATGCAGAGTAATGCCCGAGACTTTTGGATGACTGAAAGGAACAGGCGACGGAACCTTCATGGGAATGCGTTAAGCCCACGCGGATTGGCTGGGTCATGATGGCGTTCATATAACTGAATAAAAAGAACGTAAACACCACCGTGACGAGCAGGCTACTCACCCAGTCTAATCCAAAGTGCCAGTGTATCTTGTGGTGACACGAAGTCCCGGACGCAGTGTCGCTCGGGAATCGGAGTGGCCCTGGAGTGCAACGTCCACATTTCACGTTTTGGTACTCAGCGAGCACCCCGTGAATGGAGATCAAGTATGTATGCCGCATCGGCCAGGATGAGTGAAGCCGGTATTGCAGCGTAGAGGAGCGGAGAGTAGCTCGAATCTAGGGGTGTATGTCGTGACTCGTAAGGGTGATAGTAGCAAGTCGAGACTGAGAAACCCGACTAGGACTGTCAAGTTTCAACTTCGTGCACACAGCTACGGGTTTCAACTTTCAACGTCCAAGGCTTCATCATCGTCTTTCAGAGTAGCTGACTAACATTTTGGCAAGATTCAGCACTGAAATAGTCCTACGATTAGGGTGGACTTCCCGTATGCAGGGACGCTCCTCGTCTGGAGCCTATTGTTTCTCCAGAACCCTTGAAGCAGGGCCGATCTATGCTACATTAGTATATTTATATTCTCGTGCAGGAAGGTGGTGCAGATATCCTGCGCACGCCCTCGATCGTGAGCAATGCTTTACTCAAGCCTGTTGAACAAGGTGGAGTGGCAATGGGCGGAATGGCTGAATCGTGTTGGTTGGATTCAGAGTAGGGCTTCGCGGAAAGGTGTACGTTATTTGTTTTACCATGCCAACTGTCTTATCAGCAAAACCTAGGATGGGAACTGGAAAGACCCTCCTCATCCGCTTTATGTGGAATGGACGTCCAAGTGGCGATGCGTAGGACATATGGCTTGTTAAAGCTCAGATCCTGTGCGAGCCCTTTTCTTCTTGACCACCATGAAGTTGACCTTCAAGATTTACCAGCAGCCCGACGCAGATTTCAAGGTTCGTTTAATCCCCTTCTCCAAGCTGTACTTAGCTCAAGTCTGATGTAGGTCGACGCTGAACCTACGGACACCATTGGCGATCTCAAATCAAAGATCAAAGTTTCCCATGGCTATGATATCGACAAGCAAAATATCCTTTTTTGCGGTATAATCTCATCATCATCCCCTCAGGCTATGTTTCTTACTCGCTCATCAAATTCAGCCAAAAACCTTGCCAACGATAGGACCCTGGAATCATGCAGAATTAGTGAAGAAGGCTTCTTGGTCCTAACGATTTCAAGGGTGAACTTGAAGACGGCTATCCTTCTCTATTACCTCCATCTGACTAGCTCTTTGATTGTAGCCAGAACCACCACTCCCTGTGCCACCACCCATAGAGGTCGAAGAATACTACGACCATCCAGAAAAATATGATTTCGATCTGTCTACCCTGAATATTCCGCCCACTACGCCCTCTAAATCTTCGGTGTTCGCATCCATACCTGCCTCCGAAACTACATCAACGCCTGACGCGCAAAGCGCGTCTGTATCCGCATTCAAATATGTCCCTATGTCCCCATCCGCATCTGACCCTGAATTCATGTCCACGACATCTATCCCACCAGTCACAACGGCATCCACATTCAGATATAGGCCCTTGTCCCCATCTTCATCCGCACCTGTTTCCGAATCCGAAACTCCTTCCGCGTCTGATCCGCCTTCCACATCTGCATCCACCTTCAAATATGTTCCCATGTCCCCATCTGCATTTGACCCTGAAACTATATCCACGACGCCTGTCCCGCCAGTCACAACTGCGTCCACATTCAGGTATAAGCCCCTGTCCTTATCGCCACCTGTCGCCGCAACCACATCCGAACCTGTCTCGTCAACCACAAATGTATCTACATTCAAATATAGACCCCTGTCCTCATCC
The DNA here is from genome assembly GCA_038091275.1 of Tylopilus subfusipes. Taxonomy (NCBI): domain Eukaryota; kingdom Fungi; phylum Basidiomycota; class Agaricomycetes; order Boletales; family Boletaceae; genus Tylopilus; species Tylopilus subfusipes. Next base: position 8,509 of record JBBPOB010000514.1, on the reverse strand, counting down.
TCATCCGCATCCGCATCCGTCCCTGCATCCACGTCTGATGCTGCCTCCAAATCCACGTTCAAATATAGGCCCATGTCCTCACCCTCATCTGCACCTGTTCCTGCAACGTCATCCGCAGCAATGCCACAGCAAGAAAGCGTGGTCGGAACAGGATTTCCTGGCGCTGGGTCAAGTGGCACCGGTAACGCTACTGCACGTCCTAGCAACGCTCAAATAGTCCAGATTCGAGAGCTTGTAAACCAAAACCCTCAATTTAGGCAACTCTTCATTCAGCAGCTCGCTCAGGAAAACCCCCAACTTGGCCAGTTATTTACGCAGAACCCGGATCTTCTGTCACAGTTTCTGGAGAGCATGGGGGAAGACGGGGGTGCGAATCCTGGTGCGCAGGGTGTAGGGACCAGTATCACGGATGCGGACCGAGAAGCTATCGACCGCGTAAGTTTTCTGTGCTTCAGGAAATATCCCTGGCTGAACAGAACATCGTAGCTCGAGGCGCTTGGCTTTCCCAAGCAAGCTGTCATTGAAGCTTACTTTGCATGCGACAAGAACGAACAGCTTGCAGCGAATTATTTGGCGGAGAACGCCTGAACTGTGGGCGGTTCTTGGTCTCGCCAACCAGTGCCAGTGGTTTACGGCCAGTGGTTTAGCTATCGATATTCCCTATGACACGTCTCTTGATGACCATGTATTTTGGACTCAATGAATACTGACTGTCATGCGATCGCAAAAGCTTGCTCCCTGTCTCGGATTATCTGAGACTACTACTAGAAAGTCTGAAGTGGTCGTCGGCTATCATCAAGTCATGGGTGCGTTCCACCCACTTCACGCACCGAGACGATATATTCGTTCTCGGTCCAAGTTCATGGTATTCGTACATATCAGTGCTGATTTAAAAGAGCTTTATCGGCCCAGATTCCTTGTGCAAGAATTGGTTCAGCGGATGCAGAGGATTGAATGTGTTGTCAATGCCCCGGACCCCGGTGTTAATTTTTTTTACACTGAGGCCGGACCGGACTCGGAGTACTATGTAGTACCTTCCAGAAAAGGCAATTCCATCCTACCCGCCTCTTCCTCCTCCACCCATGTTCCCGACCCTCCCGACGCTCTCCACGCTCCCCACCGCTCTCTCCCAACCCTTCAAACGCGCCACCCTAGGCCTCTTCCACGGAAAAACCATCCAATACGGCAACAACGTCCCACACTCGCTGAAAAAAACACGTCGGACGTGGCTCCCAAACGTGCACACCAAGACGTTTGACTCGCCGCTGCTGGGGCGGCGCGTGCAGATCAAGGTGACAGCGAGGGCGCTGAGAACGATACACAAGGTGCGTTCTGGCTTTCATTGGTGGACGGGAAGGCGCTGACGGCAACACCCCTCCCATTTGCACCCATGCAGCACGGTGGACTGGATCAATACCTCCTCAATACGTCCCCGTCGCTCCTTGGCGACGAAGGCATGCGGTTACGGTTACTAGTGCGCGAGCGATTCGACGCGCAGAACGCGCTCGAGGCACGGCACGCACAGCGAGCCGCCAAGGTTGCCGCCAAGGATGCTGCGGCCAGGGAGGCTGCCGAAAAGAAGGCGCAGAGGCAGAATGAGGACAAGGCAAGGCGGCGGACGAGCGAGGCTGAGGGGGGCTTGGTGAGGGGTCTTTTCGCGGCGTCTGGGTGAGCGTTCTGGAGAGGTATGGTGTTGCGCCCGGGAACTCGTGTTTGTATAGGTCGTCTGCTGTGCCATGCTACCTGCATAGACTAATCCTCACAGACTTGAGCGACACCTTGATGGAAGATCGAGTTGCCAACGCGATTGTGCATGCTCAGAGACTATGTAGTAAAGGTAAAGCCTTGGCATGCTGACTATATACCTTGTTCTTCTTCCGTGAGGTCAGTTCGGGTGGAGCGCTAGATTTCAAGCTTATGTATTCAGGTTCACATTGAAGCAACCAACGAAGAAATTTACCCCATGATACACTTCCCGCGGGCATCAGATGAAGTGTAATGTACCGTTTTCAAGCGCTCGCTCGTCACTCACCACGCATGAAAGAAACCATTGCAATACCACCATATCGCGAACCTACTGGACTCATTTCGTTGCGGGAAACGACTTGGAATGCCCCCGTCCAGCCGTTCGTCACGTACCTTGAGAAACGCTGTCAACTTGGGCATTGCTGCTGTGTCAGAATAAAAGACATCCGTCCAAAATGGTGAGCAATGAAGATGGCATCTCGAGATCTCGGTCGAGATGGTCGTCCGACAAACTTGACGTAATGGGTCAAGTTGAACACCAGGTACATACCAGAAGAGACTGACGGTGATCCACGCACGCAGCACGGTGCGCCAGACCTCCTCGGTGACACAGGCATGCGACTCTGGATGTGCTGGCTCTACCCCCGCGTCGAATACCATCGGAGGCAATGAATGCCATCATTCCCCGCGGCTCGAGTTAGGAAGACACTGTATGGCACGCTTCGATTGCCATTCGACCGGATTATAGTTTACAAAGTGCTAAATAGTGAACTGAGGTGAAGTGGTCTTCGTCCGACGTTCGTTCTCGCCACCTGATCATATTGCCGCTCTGGCTAAACTTGCAGGTCTTGCTCCATTAATGAAGTGGACCAATCAGCTTCTTGCATCTGAATGGAAATCCCAATTTACGTTACATGTCGGGGTCCTACAAAGAGAGCAAGACTCGGAAGTCTATTGCAGTCAGTACGTACTAATCTCAGTTCTGTGCGGTTAACTCGAAGCATCCATGCCCTTAATCGGTCGGTCCTACGCAGCCCCTCCAAGGTATAAAATGCACGGTCTCGTAGCCTCGACACAGTAGCCCTCGTCCGAGTGTTCTCTTTGATTATCATGACTCTCCTCTCCAACGGCCAATACAGGATCTTCAACACCAAGTTCCCCACCCAGGACGCCGACTTGTTATTCGCTTGGAAAACCGGCGTCATCGGCGGCTATGTCAACAACTCCGACTCGTACAACATGGTGGTACGTCTCCGTACCCTCGACTTTGCTATCCCCAAAGCTCGACTGTCATTAGTGGAACTTGAAAAACGTCGCCGACGATCTCGATCAGATCACGCTGACCAGCGCGGCGTTGTCGACCACGGTGTATGCTTCCGTCGACAAGCCCGTCATCGTAAGTCTCCCACACTCGACGTATGCGATAATGTTGAGGAAAAAAAAAAACAACAAACAGGGGAATGAGTTGCACGGTAGCACCCACGCCACCGTTTGGACCCTCATACCGGCTCCTCACTCTGGTCAATACTGGTGCGTATTTCGATCCCGCCACCATGCTTTGCGGACGCTTTCTAACCACTTTTTGTTCTAAGGATCCTGGCTCCGTCGGCAGCGAACTCGACCGTTCCCTCTGGTGTGGTGTGGTCCCTGTCCAACGGCAACAACTTTACTCCGGTAAGGCCACTTGCTCCCGACGCACGCCTTTTTCTTCTTCTCTTCTTTTCGTCGTGTCGTGACGCGTTTACTGACTTGTTCGGAAAAACGTAGATCAAGCTCGCGCAAATCGCCCCCAGCGACGGTACTCAGACGTGGACGTTCGAGCCTCAGGCGGTCAAGGTGGGAAACATGCACGGGGTTAGTGACCTTGATTAAGTAACGACTCTGGACGGTGTCACGTCCAACGAAACGACTTGTCTTGTTGTCTTGCCCTGTCGTCCTCTCGAAATCCTGTGCGTGTAGTGACTGAAAATGATAGTGGTGTCTTGGTGAGCGTTTTTTCGGGACGGTGCGAGCACAACAACCCAGTGAAAAGTCCCGGCGACCAAGGCATGCCACTCCATCTCCCATTCTTTCGACGACGCACTGTCCAGATCGTCCGCCATGTCATACCGCCGGCATGTAAAGGCTGGCCAAACTCTATGAAAAATCGTGTTGTCTACGTAGCTATAAATACTAAAAGACTAGTTGTGGAGATAGGTATTTAAATGACTATATAATCTAGGACGAACGGGCGGAACGAGGAACGAATCTAACCTATATTTTGCGATCTAGCCCCCCGCGAGCATCGAATGCCGACAATGCACCTTGATGACAAAAAACGACAGCGAAGACGGAAAACCGTCCCCCATGGAGCATTACCCGCCGGCGTTCGGCGAACTGAGCACTTTTTGCCACCAAGTTCGCCGCTCCGTCGTCCCGCCCTGCACTTGGACGCCTATGCTGCTGACCGGTGCCGTCTCCTCACCGCCCCCGTCGCGCTTCGACCCGACCTTGGCCGCGAGCGACCGCGTCGAGCGTTTGCTCTGCAGAGAACCCTGCACAGACGGGTGCGACCGCAACGAGTGGTAGTCGCTCTTCACCCCGTCCACCTTTTCGCCCTCGCTCTCGTCTTGCGAGTCGGCGTACAACGAGCCATCGTCGTCTGCCTCGCGCACGCGGCGTCCCGCGCCGCCCTGTGTGTTCTGAGGTCTGTACGATCCGGGCTCGCGATCGCCGTCGTCGCCGTCCACGTCACCATCTCCGTCGCCATCGCCATCACCATCGCCATCGCCGTCGCCATCGACCTCGACGAGGTACGTAAACGGGCTGAGCTTGCTGGACTGCGTGACTGGCACCGGGTTGAACAGCGCCTCGATCAGCCTCTCCGTCCCCCTAGGATCGTCGATCGTCGGCAACTTGGACACCTCGAACGGCCCTCTCTGTTTCTTGACCGTCGTCGCGCGCCCGTGGCGGTGGCCGTTGCTTTGACCTGGTCCGCCGTGGGACGCAACGGAACCCGAGATGACCGAGGAGGCGTCAGAGCCCGAGGGTGTGTCCGCGTCGTCGGACGAGGAGTCGGAAGGACCGTGCGTGTAGAGGTCCGAGGCGCGCGGCCGGGTGCGGTAAATGTCAGATGATTCGAGGATGCCCGCGACCCCAGAGAGGATCTCGTCTCTGGGCAGGGGAGGCGCTACGTAGTCGAGTTCGCCCGCGGTGTGTTCGAGGTGGACGGTGAGCTGTGGAGAGACGTGTGAGCAAGTAAACGAGAGGAAACGACGGAGGCGGAGGCAGACCTTGAGCGTGGCGTTGGTCTTGCTTTGGCGAAGGAGATAGCGTCTGGTGACGATGCCGGCATTGACGTATTGTGCGAGGTTAAGATAGACGGCTCCGAGCCGTGGGTTCCGGGGAGCATCTGGGTCACCGTGGATCACACGCTACGTGGAGATGGCGCTGTGAGCACGCCGGAGCGGGGAGAAGAACGGGAGAACTACCTGCATGATGACAAACCTGGCGAGACAGTCGCCGAGCTCGCGACTGTCCCTGCCTACGTTCATTTGGACGACGAAGTTGAGCGTCTGTTCCCATACGACCCTGTGTTCCTTGAGCTTAACAAAAGGGGTGATTCCCTTTGCGGGGGAGTAGGCGTGTTTGGTTGAGGTGTCGCCGTTTGGAAACGTCTCTGCGTCGTACGTGGGCGTCGCGCACTGAGCCTGTGCTTGTCGGGATCGGTCTGCTGGAAGACGGCCGGGATGGTTATGAACGAAGCGAGCGTTGGAGGGGGAGGACGACACACTTCCGACGCTTGCAATAGACGACGTACCACTGATACTGCGTGCCACGGGCGAGGGTAATAGATGGTTGACAGACACGACGACGGCAGGGATGGGGATGGGCTGGGTGCGCGTCCAGTGGCCGTGCACGCTCGCGGCGGCAGAGTTGGCATGGTCATTGGAGCTGCTGTTGGCGATGCTGTGTGCGTCGGAGATAGAGGCGGCGTCAAAGAAGGACGCGTTGTCAGTGTCGCTGCCCTTGGCAATCGAGGGCGGGGCGCCGGTTGTGGACGCGGACCGCGGGTGGATGTTTGACTTTGGCTTTCTGGCCTTGACCTTGTCGAGGATGCCGGTGCCCGAGTTGGAGGTGACGCCCTTTATCTTCCATTTGAGGCCAAACTCGCCGTGGACGAGGGGAACGTTGTTGAGCTGGTGGACTGTGAGGGTGAGCGAGAACGCGGCGTGTCTCGGGAGGAGGTGGGCGAGGTGGGCGCGGAGGCGGGCGGTGCGGAGCGTCGGCGTCGACGTCGTTGGTGTGGGGGGGATTTCGAGTTGGGCGGGTCTGATTGTCGACGAGCGGTGTCGGACAGCGTCGGTCATGGGAGGAGATGATCAGCACAGCTTCGGATGTCGCTCCAAGGACGTCTCAAGGACATCCAGTCCAGCCAGCTCCACCTCCCAGCCATCCCCGTCATCGGCATTGCCAACGACGGCCTCCCTGGACTCAGAGTCCTCCGCGACGAGCTCAAGCGCGACTGCGAGGTATCCTCGTCCCTGTTCTCGCCGTCATCACGCTCACGCGCACGTCGTCTCAGTAGCAAAGCGCCAACTCGTCCACCAATGCACCCTACCTCGTCGCCGTCTGGGACGAACTCGTCCATGCTCGCCAGCCCGTCGCGATATACCGCACGTTCTCTTCTGCAGACAAGACCCGCGCTGTCAAGGTAGACGTCGTCGCAGAAAACGGCACCAGGTGGGTGAGGGTCAACACGTGAGTACACCTCCAGCACCGCGCTGTCTCCCTTTGCTCAACGATCTAGCATCAAAAACTCCCGTCTCATGATGGAGTTCCGCGAGATCGATTCCTATCTCACCAGCGACGACGACGACGACGACGACGGGTCGCGATCCCATCCCGTGCAGACCGAGTTTGACAATTCCGTGCTGAAGATGGGCAGAGAGCTGCTGGCTGCTGCAAAAGCCAACCCCATATCGATCACCGGTCCCCCGTCCAGTCTGTCTACGACCATCACGCCGCAAGTCACCATCCGTTTGACTCGCCTCGACCCCCTCAAAGACGATACCCCAGACCCTCGTATCGAAAAGACCATCCAATGTCTGCGCGACATGGGCATCGACGTCCAGCTCGGCGAGCGACCTTATCACCACCCCACACCGATGCCCAAGACACCTCCCACACCCAAGCTACTAGAGCCGACGATCAACATCAACTTGGACCTGTCCGCGCTCATCGCGCTCATATCCGACATCTCGCATTCGCCCTTGCCCCGGACAGAACAGGAAGCCCATGCCCGGTTCGAGCCTCCTCAAAGCTATCTCGACTGGAAAAAGGACAGAGTCAAGTCGCTCGTGCGCAAGAACCAGCGCACCCACCGTTCCCCGGACAACGTGCAGGACAGCGAGGGTGAGGAGGCTACATGGGAGAACTCGGGCCAGCACTCGCGTGCGCTCGCAGCGCAGGCGATACAAGAGATGAACAAGGGTACTCTCCAAGAGATACACGAACTCGTGTCTGCAGTGTCCACGCGCGTGACGTTTTGGACGACGAGCGAGGCACGCCATCGGTGTCTCCAGATCGTCTCCAAGATCGGCGGGGAGAGGGAGAGGCAGCGTGCGGATGCCTTGTTGGGCTCGACGCTTTGCACGCGCACGCCGCCCGTTCCCGCACCTACGGTCGCGAGGATGGGTGACGCGGGAGGAAAAACGTCGGCCACGGACGCATACTGGGAGCACTCCAGATACCCGGCTGGCTTCCTACCCCTCGTTCCCGTCCAGGTCTATCCTTCGACTCTACCGCCCGTGGAGGACGAGTCCCAGGAGTCGAGAACGACCTTTTTCGACGCGCTTACGCGGACGTGCACTGGGATCCTGTCACGTGAAGCAGTGTCCATGTCGCAAGTCTTGGGATCTTCGTCTGTGCCGGCCACGGAGGACGTCCTGGAAGATATCCCACCCGCTACGCAAACTTGCCTCCCAAAGTTGACCGTGCACACCGTCAGGTCGATGATCGCTGGTGCTTCGAGGGGGCACACGGCGCTGACGACGAACAGAAGTAGTGTGAAAGCGGTGCTCAAGGAGATGCGCCGAGTGTGTGGCAGAGGTGGGTATGACGAGCCTGAGCCTACGGGGGAGGCTGAGAAGGCGGCGCTGTGGATACTTGACCCCCGTAGCCTGTCTGAGGGCATGCGCTCCGAGTAGATTGTATGGGTACTATCTCTGTCTAGTCTAAGCGCAACATCTGGGTTACACTGCAAACCGTGCAGTATGCCAGCTCATTGCCACAATTTAATCGTCGCCGGTCTTTAGCACGTTGCAAGGTGACCATGATCCCAGATCGCTTCTGGACCAATGTCGGCACGCTCTCACAGATTTTGTGCATTTCAGCCCTTGCTGCTCGATGTCGTTCTGCAGATCAGGCCGCAACGAATGGCAGACCTTCCAATAAAGCACATACGTGAACCATCACGCAAAATGGGTACAAATCATCAAGGATATTTTTCGGATAAGGCACAGTCTGAAAGATCTAAGGGAACACACGGCGAAGTCACCGACACCCCATCGTATCCAAAAATTTCCACTTTCTGGGCCTAGCCTCGGATAACGATGGAAGAATCGCCCTCGATCTTGGCAGTGGCTTTAGTGTCGCGCTTCGTCCCCAAGTCGATGGCAACTAAGCTTGTGCGACCCAGAAGTATGTACCAGCGAACGCGACGTCCTCCACGCAGGCGGCTTTAGGGTCGAATGTGCGGTTCACGGTCTTGTTTTCGGTGTGA
>JBBPOB010000513.1:1231-15857 GCA_038091275.1 Tylopilus subfusipes | reverse complement strand
GTTGGTGGCGGTCAAGTCCCCTGACGAGAGCTTTCGCGGGCTCGAAACCGCTGCTCGCCCGCCCCTTTACCTGTCCATGCGCATAGTATGATACTGTCCTGAGTCTAGGTCTAACGCGGCCCTGATCTTCGGAGAGGGGCGACCAACGGATGCGGCAAACAGGAATGACGGCCCGGGTTACCCTCTCTAGCACACCCTTCTCTTAAAGGCGCAGTCCAGGCTCCGACGACTCGCCGTCCGAATTGAATCATAAATAAAACCATTAGCTACCAGTGGCACTGGCGTGTTGCTCAGGCTACATGTACATGGGTCCGAGTCGGCCTCCCACAGTATTTTTTGAAAAGGCCGAGTAGTAGTTTGAGGACGTCTTGGAGATCCGTGGAGTAATGGCAAATTTCTTCATACCGTGACACTCATGATTCGGAAATTATTCTGGCCGATAGTACAGCGAGTCCGAACAATCACAATCATTTCAACAAGGAGAGCGTGAGTCCATGTGATGTACGCGAATCATGACAACGAATGTGCTTGCGGGACGATCATTCAACTGGGCCGAGCATCGAATTCGGGTCCACTTTATCAATGAGACGCGAGCTTGAAGAGCTATATGTTCAACGCCGTCAGGGAACGTGTTGGATGGCTGAGGAGCGTGCGGTGCAGGGTCATTGGTGTCTGGCGTCCGGGGCTCTGGCGTAAGCGTGTGCGTACAAGGTTTGCAGGAATGCCAGGTGCTAGCCCAGGTCCCCCAAGCAGTTTCATGGAGCGTGAAGAGCGTATATAATTTCGTGAGCAAAGTAACAGCCGAAAAGGATAAATTCTGGAACGTAAATCATATGCCCCGACTGATACGAGAGGTGGGGCAGAAGCCTTACCGTATGGGATGCCATAAGCCAGACAGAATACGAAGGAATGACATCCCTGGAGAGATGCATGCATGTGGCGTGATACGGCAAAGATAACAAGAGCTTACCACCATGGTAAGTAATAACTACCCTGTTCAAGGGATCTTAGATTCCTAGATGAGCACAGCGACGAGGCATAGAATGTGAAGGGATCAAAGGGCTTATCGGTCTGCCCATCAACAATAGTTCCTGATAGACAATCTCCCAAACTGTCATGAGTTCACCCACGCGCTGCACGCGCTGCGAGGTACCTACTCCACCCACCTATTGATCCTCAAAACGCGGCCAGATCGCATCGTCCTCCGCGAGCACGACGATACCCATCGCCGTGTTCCGAATACTGTGGGTCACCCATCGGTAAGCAAGCGGGGCGCTCTGAATTAGCCTCCTGAGCAAGCTCCTGGAGAGATCCCTTCATTTTCTCTACGGTAATAACAAAGATTTCCTTTGTTTTTTCCGACAGCGAGCTATGGGCAGCTTCTTTAAATTCTGAGCCTTCGCCAGCGTCGATGGTATCGTGATTTTACGGCATTGGGGTGATAATTAAAGGAGGAACTATGCATACTAGTACCAGAGGAATAGTTAAAATCGAGTCCTGATATATCCTGTGTCAGCGATGAAACCAGAAATCACCACTTAACCACGCACCCAATGACATCGAATGGTACGAGTACTAGCATCACGACGTCAACAAGAGTAGCACAAACTGCGTGCGTGTACTCACAAACGGGGAAGTAGAGCGTAATGAATGTTGGTCGATTAAGGAAGGAAGAGACAAAAACGCGCAACCTGTCTCTCTGGACCCACGGGGGTTTCAATCCATAGAAAATCCGAGGCAGTCTGTGAATGTTTCCATAGCTCTTGTCCGTCATGCACTTTTGAATGCATCAAGGCTCTTCTGTAGGTGACATTTGAGTGATCATTAAATAATGCCAAAACTTGTACTCTTTCCGTGATCTCGCCCAGAAATTCAGAGGGCATTATCTATAGAGGAAATAAATCAGCTTCACTGTCAATCTGGCAAGTTCAGTTGGTTGATCGTGTCACTAGGCTTGGAGTGCGTGGCCGTGTTCGGAGTACACGCCGTGGGAGATAACTTCCCATTATGCTATAGCCTGCTCGCAGGTCCCCACCAAAAATACATAACATTACAAGAGTGAAATTATTTACTTAGAGGCAGAGAAATTTACCAGGCAAGCTTCCAGCACACCCGGGGTAAAAGCTATATAAACCGCACTATGTGGTGTCCGAAGATTAGAGAGGCACGGACCGCAAATGGGACTGGCACTGTGCCGGAAGGATGCGGAAGACAGGGAAGGTATCTAGTCGAATCCTTCGACGGTAACGTTCCAGGTCCACCGTCCTTCCAGGAAACCCTTGGCAGTATCTTCCAGCATGATCTCGTTCCGTTTTGATACATACACCTATATCACATGAAACAAGGGATCAGTCAGCAAACGCCACTGGTCACGAACATAACGACAGCTACCGTCTTATCGGTCACCTTCTGGCGTAGTGTTGATATCGCGTCCGCGTCAATAGGAGATTCTAGCAATTCTGACAGGTCCTCTACAGCTTGCTCCAGGTCCCTATCGGGTGAGTCCGTATCAGGTCATTGCCAAGTGCGAGAGGTAGAGAGAACATGCCTTTGGTTGTCTTCAAAGAGCTCCTTCTCGTTACACTTCTCTAGGTAGTATGCCATCGCATACGTCCATTTGAGTGTCATTCGGCACTTCTCGACCTCGTCGACGGCCTTCTTCATAAATTGGACTTCGATCCACGTCAAGTCTGATGAGATCTGCATCTCTTCCATCTTCTTTTCTGTCTTGTTGTATAATTCAATGGATAGTTTAGCAGATTGTTCGTGGTTCGCCCATCGGCTGTAATACTACTCGTGACATTAGACGCTGACAAGTGGAGAGTAAAGTAACTGGGCATACATGGAGATAGCGCTCCAGCGAGGCTCTGCTCCTCGACTGGGCATCTCGAGCTTCCACACCTGCTTTCTCGTCGTAACGGTTACACGAGTACCAAGCAGTACCGTGCTCCGACCATGGACCTGGATAACGTTAGCAAAATGGTGGAAGCGAGATGTGTTAATCCTACCCATGCACACCCAGCAAAATTCATGTTTGCATTTCTTGCAAGTCATGTGGCTACCGGAAGACTTGTGAGCAACGACTTGACAGATAACGCATCAACAAAACGTACTTGCAACCTCCGTTCTTCTCAATCGTACTTTGACATTTTGCGCATTCCTTGGTGTTGCTCTTGATCCAGTTCGCGGTCTCACTGTCGTCGCGACATTTCTTGAGCCACATCTTTGCCACGCTGCATATCACGGGTCGATGGTCGCTATCGATCGAGCAACCGAAACAGAATTTGTGTTGAGGCGTGGTGTTGGCACCGCACGTGACCGTCGGTACGATCGTCGTCAATGCGCTCTTGGACGCCGCGGCGGGGCAGGAGACGGTATGAGTGCATGAAGGATAAGGGCAATACTTGAGGTTGGGGTTGGAACCGACAAAGTGTCGCACAAGAAGCTCATTGAAGCACTCCCAAGTAGCTGTATCGTCCCCCAGAACAGCATGAACGAAAGGATCTGGTGCAATGGTGCCACAACCTTCGGCCATGCATCTAATCGCATATTCCCCCTCTTCCCGAATCTTGGAAGTGATGTAAGCGTTCCAACATCCGGTGCAAAATGTATGGTCACACGAGAGCGACGAAAACGCCGATTGTGAATCATCATAACAGATTGGACACACAAAAGGTTCCGGTTTAGGTGCTGGAGCTGTGTCGTGATCGTCAGTGTGATAGGAAACCCGAGAGACATGGGGGAGGACATGCCTGGTGTTTGCCGCGCGGGTCGGCGCAGCGCACCCGACCGGGCGCTTGATGACGTGCCTTGAGAACGTTCGGGTCCGGCGGCTGAGGAAGAAGGGAGTACTTTCGATGGAGGCGATATTCCCGCGGCGACAGACACAGACGAAGCATTATCCATGTATTTCTCGATCAGGCGTTCCTTGTTCCAACTCATGTAGCGCAAAAGCAACGAGGCTGTGCTCGCCTACAAGAAGGGGGTAAGGATTGGACAGGAGATGGATGATAAGATGCCACATACGTCTACGCCGAATATGCCACTTATGTGTTCGATGTCTGCGGCCATAAGTTTCTCGACGGCGGCTTGGGGGAGCGACTCGTGCTCTACCTCGTAGGCCTTGCGGACGGCACGCGGCGGGACTTTGAAGTCATCGCCGAAAGTATCCATATCCATTTCGTCATCAGAGGGATCTGAGCCTGACGCAAAATACCGAGTGAGCGAGCGACTATCCTGTGTGGCTCGCCAGCAGAGCAAGTCCGCATGGGGGCGAGGTGGGACCCACCTTCTTCTTGTGCGCTCAACATGTCGTCGTCGTCGTCATCGTAGTAATCTACCTCTTCGTCAGAGTATTCGTAGTCGGAAGACATGCTGGTTGTGGATGAGATGCTTGGACGCTGTCGGGGACGATGAGCAAGGGTCTTTATAATGGCCAAACGGAATCGATTAGGATGCTTACGTGATCGTGCAGTGCTAGATGTTATGATCGTGGGAACAAATGCCGTGGGAACGTTGTTGGAGTCACGTGGAGTCACTGTGACTCTTGATTTTTTCAGTGGCTCGAATAGGAAGGCGTATCGATTTGCAGATGTGGCTCGTCCGGAGATGTAGTGTCAACCAAGTTCGTCCTACACTCCGCCATCAAGTTCTTAGATTCAGTCCTACACCACATCTCAGCGCTAGAAAAATGGCCTCTGAAGGCACCGGGACTCACAAGGACCCCGTCACGGGCGAAATGATATCCAAGACGTGCGTATCTTGTCTTGACTCATGTCATCGAGTCATTCAACATGATCGACTGTCGACAGGGAACTCAAGCGCCGCGAGAAACAGCGCGAAAGGGAAGCGAGAAAGGCTGCAGCTGCCCCTCCCGCCCAGGATGGCTCCGCAAACGCCGCAAACGAGGACGACCTCAACCCTAACGTGAGTCATCCAACCCTCGTCTGCATCCTTCTCCTGAGGCAAGCATTTTTCTTTCAGCAATACTTTGAACTTCGCTCCAGGGCGATCTTGAAGCTCAAGGAGACTCAGGACCCGAATCCGTACCCACACAAGTTCAACGTCACCAAGTCGATCACAGACTTTATCAGGGAATTCGGAAAGGAGGGACTGATCGCTCCGGGACAAAAGCTTGAACGGATCCAGGTCAGTCTCGCCGGACGCATTCACAACGTCCGGAGCAGCGGTAGCAAGCTCAAGTTTTACGATCTGCATGGTGAAGGCAAGCACGTCCAGATCCTTGCTAACGTCCGGTACGTGATGCCTTGTTTTCCAATGACACTATTATCGACCGGACCGAGCGTAGAGATGCTGCAAATGAAAAAGTATTTCTGGCTACACAACAGATCTTCCGCAGGGGTGACATCGTTGGTGTTGTCGGTACTCCGTCTCGTTCTCAAAAGGGAGAGTTGTCCATTTCGCCCTCCGAAATGGTTCTTCTCGCTCCGAACTTGCATCAGCTGCCCTCCGGTCACTTCGGTCTCAAGGATCAAGAAACAAGATATAGAAAGCGATATTTAGACCTCATCCTCTCCGACGATACCCGTCGTATTTTTATCACTCGTTCCAAGATTATCAATTATATTCGGAGGTACCTTGACAACCTAGGCTTCCTCGAAGTGGAGACACCCATCACGAGCATGCTAGCTGGTGGTGCGACTGCGAAGCCTTTTGTCACGCATCATAATGATCTCAACCTCGACTTGTACCTCCGCGTCGCGCCCGAGCTCTATCTTAAGGAGCTCACCGTCGGCGGGCTAGATCGCGTGTACGAGATCGGTCGAGTGTTCAGAAACGAAGGTATCGATCTTACCCACAACCCCGAGTTCACGCTCTGCGAGTTCTATATGGCGTATGCGGATATGTACGACGTCATGGAGATCACGGAGAACTTGCTTGAAGGGATGGTCAAGTACCTGACGAACGGGAGCACCGTCATGACGTACCACCCGGAAGGCAAGGGTGGAAAGGAGCTCGTGATGGATTTCAAGACACCCTGGAAGCGATACGATATGATCGGGACGCTTGAGGATAAGTTGGGCGTCAAGTTCCCTCCGAACGAGACGTTGCACACCGACGAAGCAAACAAGTTTCTCCTTGACCTCTGCCAGAAGGTAACGTTATTCCCCATCCCTCCCATGCACATCCTCTTACGAGTATCTCATCCAGCACGGCGTCGAGTGCTCACAGCCTCGCACCAACACTCGTCTCCTTGACAAGGTGTGCCCTAGTGTCTTAATGTAGCCGCACATGCGTCATAGGTGTCTTTTAGCTTGTCGGTGAATTCATCGAGCCACTTTGCATCTCGCCCGCTTTCATCGGTACGCCGTCCATGTACTCTCCTCAGGCCTCTCAGGCTGACTTGGTTCGCTCAGTTGGCCACCCTCAAGTCATGTCTCCCCTTGCCAAGAACCACCGCTCGCGCCCCGGTCTGTGCGAGCGATTCGAGGCGTTCTTGTGCGGCAAGGAAATCTGCAATGCCTACACCGAGTTGAACGATCCGTTTGAGCAACGGTTGCGTTTTGAGGAACAGGTATGTTTTCACGTGCATAGACCACCGAGGTTTAACTCTTGCGTGCCACATCAGGCCAGGCAAAAGGAGCAGGGCGACGACGAAGCCCAGCCGATAGATGAGACATTCGTGAACGCGTAAGTCGGCGCAGCCAGGTGATTGTAGAGTCATTCGATTCACGAGCCTTCGTTTTCAGCTTGGAGCACGGTCTCCCTCCCACTGGTGGCTGGGGAATGGGTATCGACCGACTCGTCATGTTCCTCACCGACTCCCCCAGTAAGATTCTTTGGCGGCGACTTTTTTCCGTTTCTGACAGCGTTCTAGACATCAAGGAGGTGCTCCTGTTCCCTGCCATGAAGCCCATCGAGACGGGCTCCGGTGCTGCGCCCTCTGGACACCAGTGAGATGCGTGAACGCGGCAAGTTTAACAAGTGTATTCAAACAGATGTCGTATTCAGTACAATCTCCGAAAAAGCGTGTAAAATCCCGGATTCCGTCCTACCCAACTCCCGATCATACATACATAATTGAGACTGTCGGAGAACCACGTGGCGAGGAAGGCATATATGAATTTCTTGAGTCAAAGCAGTAACCTTAGATCAGCCGTGCAACAAGGCCTCGACTTTCGGAGACCTAGTAGTAATCTGGTACATGAATGGCTTTGGGTGGCTAGGAAGAGGGGCGTCACCTATGCGTACCAACGAGGCGGCAACGATGCAGAGAGTACTCACGAAATGGCACCCGACGTGAAGTCGGCCAGTGGGGTGACCTGGACGCCGTCGACGACGTCCTTTGAGATCTCGAGAACAGCGAGAGACATGGCGGCGGAGATGAAAAGGGACGCTTCCGCGAGGTGATAACCTGAGTGGGAGAAAGTGATGGTTGGAGTTGGTGCAGCGCGAAGAATCGAACCGGGCCCTTACCTGGGCAGATCCTAGTGCGAGTGGAATAGGTGGTGAAAATGGTTGCCAAGTCGCTCGTTGATCGCGTACGCGTCACGAAACAGACGATGGTACGTACCTCCTGCCGAATCCAAAGCAGACGCTTTGCGGGTCGGGCTGCGGCGCCTTGCCGAGGAACCGTTCAGGACGGAACACGAAGGGATCTGGATACGTGGATTCGTCGTGGAGAACCATCCTGCGCGCGTGTCGGAAGGGAAGTCGATCGTCAGAGCAAAGTACATAGTCGAGCATGCAGGAAACTGAACAGCATACTACTCACCACGAGTTTCCGATGATGTGCGATCCCTTAGGAACGAGGTACCCTTCGTAATAAATGTCTTCCGTAGCGACGTGGGGCATCGCTATTTCCCACTAGGTGAGCAATACGCTTGGCAGAGGTCCGAGAGTACCTAGCGGTCCAACGGTGTGCCATCGAAGGACTTCTTTGCAGACTGCGTTGATGTACGGAAGGGAATCACTGTCGTCGAAAGAGGGCAGTCTCTCGTTGCCGACTACCGCGTCGAGTTCTGCCTGCGCCTTAGCTTGCACTTCCGGGTACAAGACCATCGCAAGAAAGAAGGCGTGTATGGCAGCTACGACCTGTCGACGAGGTTAATCAGGGCATCTTCGAAGTCCTCGATGAGAATGTGTACCGTGTCTGATGCAGCTGCGAAATAATATCAAGGCCGAGATAGGCAAGCCGATCGGGAACCAAAACATACCGATAGCGGCGTTCATGGTGGTCCACATTATGAGATCTTCTTCCTCTGGACTCACCCCGCCTTCCAAGAGTGCGGACGAAGAAGACGGAATCGCTGTACCAGCCGCCTCGCGCAACGTGAGATGAACCGCGTTGACCATAAAGGCAACGAAGATCCTACCATTTGCTCCACGACATACTGGTGAGGCTTCAGAACCGCATCCATCACGAGCTGATGGTATTTCTTTGCATCCTGCAGGAATCCCGTGCCAGGGAACCATTCCGGGAGATATCGTACTATAAGTTCAGGTGAGCATGCATTCACACCTGAGAGTGTTTGAACTTTTCCTTACAAGCAGGGATAACATCCACCAGGAACGCGCCAGGGTTTACGGTTAGAGAAATCATGTCCGTGAGTTCGTCCGCCAATCGGATCATCGGATCATTCCCCTCTTGCGCGGGATACCCGTAGATCACTTTGAAAATAATGGCGCCAGCAGTGCTAGTGAATGAAAAGTGAGAATAGAGCTGCAGATCTACTCGAAGGTGCACTTACGAGCGTATATGACTGACCAGGCCATCGGGCTTTTGCAACACGTTGCGTAAAAACTGGCGTGTCCCCTCTTCTTCAATCGAGTTAAATACAGCGGTACTGCTCTTGGTGCCAAATAAACGGTAAAAGAACTTGCGATACTGGCGGAATCGTTCATTGTAATTAGTGAAGAGCATTCCCTTGCTCAGCCCGACCAAGTCAGATGCCATGGTCAGGTGCGGTCTATCCGAACACTTGGCACTCTGATTGTCGAGGATCGCTGAGATCGCCTTGGACGAGTTGAGAACGACGTAACGCGTCCTTAGCATACTGATGGTCGAGATTTCCCCTAAAAATAAAGTAGAATGGAAATGAGAATCGATTGAAAGGGGGTGGAAAGGAAAGGACATACCATATTTCCTACCCAAGGCAGCAAAACCCTCCCAACTTTTCTCGGGAGATATCTGCAAGAGGTTACCAATGATGGGCCACCCAGTTGGTCCCGGTGGAAGTGGACGGGAGCGCCTCAAATCAAGTAGCCGTTTGATAAGGTAAATTCCTGCTCCAAAGAGACAGACATCGACCAAAGATACTGCCCGAGCCATTGACAACGAGGAAGCGCAGCGGGGGAGAGCAGGCAAGTCTTCGTTGGAGTGCCTGGTTCATACACTATCTGACTCCCAATTTATCTTGCTTGTTACATCGGCTAAATGACCTCCGCTCGGCTGGAAGCTCAAAACGAAGTAGCCTATCAGTCCACAAGCCTGAAACATTGGGAGCATGGGGTCGTCCGCCACTACGACCCAACTACTTCAGGACAAGGAAAAGAGATCAAACAACGGAGACTTGAACTGTTGACGAACCTAATGATAAACTCGCATTGCTACTATAGCACACAGCACGACCCACGACTACGATTGATAATGCAAGGTGTCTGAGCGGCTTTTCCAATGGCAGCCTGTCAAAATGTCACATATGGTTCCCCATGTTCATCGATTTAAATGTCCGGATTTGGGCAAGTCTGGCGGTCTGTGGCGTTGGCTACACTAGCAAGGTGCAACCACTTCATGACTTTGGCATGGCCACGCTGAGCCCATGAACGTTAGTAGTACTCGTAGAAGCCACCAACTCTTAGTAACACGTACGTTGCGCGGGCACGATCAAAGGTGCGACGCGTCACGATTGACCTTGAATTCTGCGCGCCACAAAGGTTCTCAGGAACTGGTCCCGGACTCGCCGAGAGTCGCTTCGCCATGTCGCCTGAGACTCATATATTAGTATGTAAAAATTAACAGATCTTCTGCCAGTGGACCAATCCTGGACAATCCCTATGATATAGCGCTGTTAAGCTCCGACGTACGGCGCGGTCGAACAGACATTTTGAGAGATTGCCGCCAAGAATAACGTAAACGGCAGAATCGATGCCTCGTCATGATGCACCAACATGATGTTTCAGACTTTCGAATGGAAATCGATTAAATCTGCTCGAGAGCCAGATCTTGGCCTTAAGGGGCTGCTAGCAATCGTATTCCTGAAGAATAGATCTGTGAAGCTCTATCTAGTCCGACGCATCGATACAAGATAGTGCCGAGAGGGATGACCAACTGCCGTCCGGAATCGACAACCAATGTGAGAAGTACCAGGATATCACAGCTGAAAACTCATCGCGTCCCGATCATCCGCCCAGAGCCGCGCATACTCTAAGCACAGTCGATAGACGTAAACTGTTCGTCAGAATCAGCTTGTTGCAAAAAAAGTACCAATGGTAAGACGACGACGAACCTTCCATATCGACCGTGCGTCCGAGAATTCGTTTCCATTGCTTCCCGGCATTCGCAATCTGTCGCAGTTGCGCGTCCCTCTCCTCCTTGACTGTATCCCATTGTGCTGTTCTTTGCACCGTCACGTTCGCGATGGCTATCGTCGATGCCGATGGACCGGAGAAATACGCATGAATGTTATAGATTTCAGAATATGAGGACGAAAGAGGTATATAATGCAACCTCGTGAACGTACACGTCAGCCTGAGTTCCCGAAACCCGAACGTCCGACACGACCTACCAAGGTTGTAACCAGCCAGAGAAGTACTCTTTGTACACCGTCGACTTAAGCACCGCGCTATCTGAGGCCAGTAACGCCATGAATCGTCCAGAGTAGGACATTCCGTCCAGATCAACGAGATATTTGTACGACCAATGTTTGCCCAGTGGCACAGAATCTGCAAAACGGTGTGCCTTGCGTAGCTCCTCCTCTCCACCTGGATAACTACCAACGGCGGAGACGAACGCCACATCCATGATGTCCTTGTTGAGATCGTTTGCCGGGACAGTGGTCGAAATGAAAGTGTCTGGCCACAACGGAGAGACATGCACGATCGTCACATTGTTAGTGGCGCTCTCATGTGCCATTCGAAGGAATCTGAGCGAGACATCGCGCGGCGTGAGACCAATGATACGAATAGCAATAGCAAATACCTGTGCCGCTGGTAACTTGACGTAAACCCGGGCGGGGAACTACCTCCTCCCGTTGTGGCACCCCGCCAAAAGATAAGATCGCTCTTCCGGCCCCAAGGTACTTCCATGGCATCAATTTCTTGAACCGTTTTCGTCGCAGGATCATATGCGTACGTATACCGAGGGCTCCTCCCCAGATAGTAATGACTAGGTATCCTGATGTCTGCAAATCCCTTGGCTTTCGCGGGTGAAAACACGGGAAGGAGGACCGAAAATGTCCTCCAATCGGAGAAAAAGTGGCCTTGCGTGAAACGAGCCCATGGGTTGTTGCAATAATCGTAATCATCCTCGACGGTCTTGGCAAACGCAAAGCGATCATCTAAATCTTGTGGTTTTCCGAGGCGTCCGTTTGGTCTGTGAACGTATGGGCTGCGATACGAACTATAGAGTCGTCGCGCAGGGCTATTGGGAGGACATGTGCGCCGGTATGCCTCCCATACATTACGTTCACCGTGCCAGTCAGGCTTAAAGTCATCTACCATGGTTGTGACGTCACCTGCGTGACCCAGGTTGTCAGCGGGCAGACAAGTAACGCAATGAGTACATACCAGAAAGGTCTTGCAACGATCGAGAGTGCTCCCAAGGGACTAGTACCCGACCTTCTGCTTTCGTGTTGATCGCCAAGTCCATGTTGGGCAGCTGCGAACGAAATCAACGTCGTTTCAGAGGTGAGCCACACCTGGGGCTCGCCTGTACCTTATCTCGAAACTTTGCGAGCAATCGACGAAACCCGAGTGATCGCTGACTACTCTCATCGTCAACAAATGCCTTCTCCATTTTTACGGTAGTCACTTCGCCGTCCTCGATACGCACGAGGTCGATAGAAGGCAAGCGCCCCACCTGTTGATACCGTCAGGGTTGATTCATCTCGAGCAGAACTAATGGACCCTACCAGATACGTTCTCCGACGCAGCTCCTCACCACTCAAAGCCCAAAACGGCGCAAGGTCCTCGACAATGGCATCAAACTCGTCCACGAGTTTGAAGTCGTTCTCCTTTGCAAATTTCCACCAGTGGTCGAATCCCCGAGGTGGATCCCGACCATATCGGCGTTTATACTCGACAACAGCTTCTGAAAGTGTCTTACTTTGTTTTGCGAGACGATTTGTGAAGGCGACTTTGGCGTCATCCACGAGCGTAGTGATGGGATGCTTGGTGATCGCACCCGTGCTGCATTCGCAGTCATTACGGGATGCAAAGCGACCTGACAGCATGAACAATAGGAGTGCACATATGATGAACATCCACTGCTTGATGCACCGCATCTACGTAATTTGTGTCAGTCGTTGCAGATCAAATTATAAAGAGATGCTGGAAATGGTCATCCAAGCAAGTTGAGATGGTGGTCGTGGACACTCTTCAATTCTTCAAGGATTAGTATTTGATTTTGACTTGATGAGGTGTATCAGCGTTCGGGTTGGATCGGGTTTTGTCAAGTCGGAAAGAATTTTTTGGACAAAACCCACGCCTTCGCTACTAGTGACCAATCCGTCTAGCCACCCTGGAGACGAATTTGCCACCAATCTAGCTGCCATGTTGGGTCTGGTGCAGTTTGTTTAGAAATAGATCGACGTGCCTGTCCAAATGACGTAACGTACTGGTACACCTGGCCCAATGGACATCGACTTCACGGATTGCGACCTTTTCGAGGCGAATAGCAGGAACGAATGTCCGATAATCGTGACTGCAAGAGATATAGTGAGGCCGTTACTATGCCAAGGAAGAGCCAAGAGAACCTATCCGTATCACGCAAACGCCAGCTATGAAAGAGAAGCTGTGGGGAAAAGATATCGAGTCGGATGTCCCACGCATCCTCGTGCAGTTCGACCAGATAGCATGAACTTGACCTTTTTTTCTCGGTGCTCTCAACCGGGACCAGAACGATACCAATGCAACCACCCAGTTTTGCTGGCACTGGCCACCTTGTCAGCGAAGAGCTCACGGTATCCTCGTATGGTTGTAGGCACCTCGAACTCGTCACAAATGTCGTCGTCTTACCTGCGCTCGTTTGACATGCTTACCAAGTTGCGACACCCACGACTTTCCAGCTACTCCAGAGGCAGGCCTAACATGGGAGGTGTGGCGCCACAGTCGTGTTCCGAAACACACGATGTAGCTCTCACGGAGCTGGGACTCCAAAGCGATCGCATCTATGCCATACACGTAGTACAGCTGTCACTGATAACCACTCTGTGGGAAATGAATGACTAGACTGCTTGGATAAAAGAAGAAAGGAGAAACGGAAATTGAGAGCCTCGAATGTACACATTGCAAGAACTTGCTCGACAAGCTTTGACCGCCACAGACCGCCACCAGTAGTCGTCGGGAGCCCGGACGTCGTGGTGCGCAACAACGCAAAAATGCCCGACCCGTCGAACTCCCACGAGCCACGGTACATCGGTAGTGGGGTGAGAATTTCAGCCTGAAACGACCGGTTGGATCTCTGCAAAATACCTTAGTCACAATCATTGGTAAGGTTCATGACTGGGTAACTTGAAGTAGTAGGAGAACGCTGTTCGGTTCCGAAGGCGCGCACCTTTTCCGAGTTGGTGCGAGTGGAACGGCGATTGCCGTGCATGGCTGTGCATACACTTCCACCGGCAGATGAACATCTTCAGTAAGCTCACAAATGCTCTCCTGCCGCCAACTCGAAGGCCAACTCCTGTGAACGAAACTGGAAACCACGTATAGTGGCTAACCACACAATGGCATTCTGCAAGCATTCTGCCCCAAAATCTCCGACGTGCATGCATGCAAGGCGCTCTGGCACCAACTTGAAAGTCGCAATTTGAAACCGGGTAGCGAATGTTCTTTCATACTCTCCGCAACGTTGGGACTATCTCTGCGAAGCGCGCAACAATAATGAATGGTGACTGGAAGAAATATCGTGTGGCTGTGATTGGCAGTCAATAAAGAGCCAATAACCTTTCCAAATCAGCCATATACGAACGATGAAAGAGAAGCTCCGTGAACAAGGTGCGTCGGGTTAGTGTCACAGCGCCGCATTGCAGAACGTTTTACAGGCAACGTTGGGCTGCAATGACGCAATTTTTCCTTCCTACCCAGAGTGCGCAGGAACAATTCGCAGAGCCATCACCTAAAGAATAAAGCTAGCCATGAAAGCCTGTTTAATCCAATGTAGTGACACAACAGTGCAGTACTGAACCATACCCTCAACTTTACAGCACGAAACTCGTCGCGTTCCGATCATCGGCCCAAAGCCGTGGATACTCCAAGCACAGTCGATAAACATACACTGTTCGTCAAATCGAATCCATCTCAAAAAGGAAGCGATCGGTATCGCGCAGCACGGACCTTCCATGTCGACAATACGACCGAGGGTTCGTTCCCATCGTTTCCCGGCCCTTGCGATTTGTCGCGTATTCACGATGCCCATCGTCGACGCCGATGGGCCGGAGAAATACGC
>JBBPOB010000512.1:0-15858 GCA_038091275.1 Tylopilus subfusipes | reverse complement strand
GCAGAGGAAGCAACAGAAGACGACCTCGCAGAAATGGCTGAAGTTCGTGCTCAGTTTTTGCCCTTCAAACTCACAGGCACCGACGGCACGAGACTTATTCGGGTGGAAGGAGGGCGAGGGCGTGGCATGTCAGAAAAGGTGCAGTTTCCACTTTCTGAGGAGGAGAATGCTTGACTCTCTGAGGTCGAGGGAGAGGCTACATTCATCTGATTCAATGCCGACATGGCACTATGGACAGCAGCAAGCTGGGTGGTAGGATCAGGCAAGGTGATATCCTTCCCGATGCAGAATAAGTGGTCCAGGTCTATGTCATAGTCAAGCTTCATAGTGTTCTTGAACACAGAAGGCGATGAGGTGGAGTTGGTGGAGTCACCGAACCCACTGGCAGATACATCAGTGATTGGTGTAGAAAGATACGGGTTGCTTTCATCGTCCTGAAGCCCATCCAATTGCATCGTAGTATCTAGCTCCAGGTGGAGCACTGACCCCTCTGTGTATGAGCGGCCCCCTGTAGCAGTGAATGACTCAGATAAGAGTGCTTGCATCTTCTCATAGAATGGCCAGCCTGTGTTGCAATAGTTTGCCAGTTCCTTGCTCTAAAATCAAGGTTAGTTGAAGGCTTGAGTTAGACAGATCAAGATACATACATCAACGCTCGTGGATAGGAATTGCTCCCAAGCTTGACTGTCCTCCAGTGTGTCAGAAATGTCTGCACCACAAGTGACACTCCAACGACCGTGTCCAGAGCCATTGATGTAGCCTTCTATGGCCCTGTACCTTTTTTTGAGCTGCCAGTAGCACACGATCAGTATCATGATGATGCTGTGAACATGCGTTGCGACATACGGCTTGGTACTTGATTTGGACGTTTGAGGCGTCCTTATTGGCTGCAAGCAAGCATGCCACCTCAGCCCAAATGGGCTTCGGAAAGCTGGCCACATGGCCCATCTTGTCCTTTCTCGAATGAAGGAAGTCGATCAGATGGTGGGTTTCATCGTCGTTCCAGAGGGCACATTTTGCCTTCTTCTCAGTCATGGTGGGTGCTGGTTGATGATTGAGTTGAACTGCCTTGATGCCACAAAGGACAATGAAAGATGAGAAGCCAAGGAGGATACTGTGCAGATAATGGGGGTTGAAGTGTAGGTGGTTTGAGGGCATTGGGGAAAGTGAAAATTTTGAACTCCACTTACCCAAGTTATGATGTACATAGAACTACAGCCCAGACTCTCCACGAATTTCCTGCCCAGCTCAGCTGTAAATATCATAGCCGATTAACAGCCGAGCTAACAACCTACCAACCAAGCATTTCAAACAGGACCTAAAGGAAGATGGATCTTTAACATTAAAAGCGATGGTCGTAAAAAGGCTTGCTTTGTTGCCAAAGGATTTACACAAATCCAAGGCCTTGATTTTGAAGAAACCTTCTCACCAGTTGCACAGTTTGAAACCGTCTGAACCATATTTACTTTAGCAGTCTTGAAAGACTGGGATATCGAGGCACTTGATGTCAAAACAGCTTTCTTATATGGAAAACTGGATGAAGAAATCTATATGGAACAACCCGAAGGGTATGTTCAGAAAGGTCAGGAATCTAAGGTTTGTTACTTGAAGAAAGCCATTTATGGCCTCAAACAAGTGTCCCTTCAATGGAACAAAGAGTTACATAAGTCCTTGATTAAACTTGGATTTACAAGATGTACATCTGACGCAGGAGTTTATTTTCTTATTCAAGAAGACACAATTTTGGTCATCATCATTTATATCGATGATGCCCTCTTCACTGGCAACAACAAGAAAATGTTGAAAGCCAAGAAAGATGCTTTTATGAAAGTCTGGGATTGTTGAGACTTAGGTGAAGCAAAAGAGTATCTGGGAATGCGTATCACTTGTGATTGCAAAAACCAAACTCTCACACTTGATCAAATTGCATATGCCGAAAAAGTCATCAAATGATTTGGTATGGATAAGACTAAGTCTGCAAGGACACCTTTATCTATGGGATATAACCCAACCAAAATTGATACCGATCCTAACCCTGAACTTCATCAAAGATACCAATCAGTCATTGGATCTCTACTCTACATTATGCTTGGAACAAGACCAGACCTGGCATTTGCAGTCATCAAAATGTCGCAGTTTTCTGCAAACCCATCGGAAGACCACTATAAATGAGCTCTATATATTGTCTGTTACTTGGCTTCTACCAAGAACATGGCATTATGGTTCGGTGGTAAATTCAACTTGGGATTTATGGCATTCTGTGATTCTGATCAGGCCATGGATCTTGAAACACGAAAATCCACAACTGGTTTCGTGATATTCCTTGCAAATGGACCTATATTCTGGATCTCTCGGAGATAAAAAAAAATTTCTTTGTCGTCTACTGAAGCTGAGTATAAAGCCATGTCTGAGACAGCGAGACAGATATCCTGGTTAAAATCACTTTTTAAAGAGATCAGCTTTGATATCCCAAAGGTCCCTTTATATGTTAATAACCAAGGAGCTATGTTCTTGGCAACAAATCCAGCAGTTGAAGCACAGTCAAAACACATTGAACTCCCTGAATATTACATTCAGGAATGTGTTAACAATACTGAAAAGATTCAACTTTTCTATATCAAAACTACAAAACAACTTGCAGATATTTTTACCAAGAATCTCTCGCCTGAAAGGTTTCAAACTCTATGTTCAGGTATAAAGATGGTTTCTTTTGAGCATTCTTCATCATGAGGAGGAGTGTTGAAATTACGTTGATCAGTCTAGATTGTTCTACTTCAGACTTCTTATCTAAAGGTCTAGAACATCACATAATGGTGACATGATTGTGATTACTCATCACCGATAGGATCACATACATCAGTAAGCCAATTCTCTTGGTATGATGTCATAGGATTATAAATCCTTCTATGATGTTCCATCGTGTTCCACTGCCGTTACTATACATAGGTAAAACCCATATTAGGTACATGGTCCGTGCACCATTCCTGTAGTATATAAACTGGTGGTTTACCCCAGTATAATCTAAGCGGCTCTTGACCTCCTACAAGTCAGATCCACTACCAACTCTACACTCTACTATCTCCCTTTTGGTTGAACACTCAGTGAGTATTCCCACTGACTGTGCTGGTGCTAGCAATTAGTTTCATTACAATACTGATGCTGATGACATCAAGAATCATATTCAGAATGCCACCGGAAAGATTCATAAGTCTAGCATCATCATGCATTCTAAGACAAATGTTTATACCCGATGATCAAGATCTTAGAATGGAGATCATATGGTTACATCATGATACTCCTATCCCAGGACATCCAGGAATGGAGAAAACCCTTGAACTCATGCAACGCAACTATACTTGGTCAGGAATGTCCAAACTAGTAAAGGACTATGTGTCCTGATGCAATCACTGTGCCTGATTCAAAGGATCTAATCAAGCTCCCCCAGGTAAACTACAACCACTTGAAACTCCATCAGTCCCTTCGACAGAAATATCCGCTGGCTTCATTACAGATCTACCTAAATCAGAAGGATTCAACAGTATCTTAGTAGTTGTTGACCACTTCTCCAAAGAAGTTGAGTTTATTCCATGCAATAAAACAGTTACTGCATTGGAAACTGCGAAACTCTACCTTCACAATGTATGAAAACAACACAGTCTTCCTACAGGAATAGTATCCGATTGAGGATCTCAATTTGCTTCACAAGTCATGAAAGACATCTGTAAATGATTAGGAATCCAACCTCAATTGTCTACATCATTCCACCCTCAGACCAATGGTCAAACAGAAAGGATCAATAGAGATCTACAACAATACCTTCGTCTATTCACTTGTGAAAAGCAGAACAAATGGGTTAGTTGGTTGCCTATGGCATAGTTCTCTTACAATGCAAAGAAACAACTTGCAACATTGAAATCACCTTTCAAAGTTACCAGAACCTATCAGCCACACATGGGCTTTGAGCAAAGAGTTGCCAAAGCTCCAGCTGCTAAAGAATTGACTAAACAAATGCAAACTACTCTAGAACAAACAAGGAGTAATCTAGAGAAAGCTAAGATACAAATGAAGAATCAGGCCGACAGACATAGATCTAACGCCCCTGAATACCAAATCGGAGATAAAGTTTGGCTTTCTACTGAGAATCTCAAACTCACCCAATTATCACGTAAGCTAACAGAATGTTGGCTTGGACCTTACGAAATTACAAAACGAATCGGAGATAATACAATAGAATTGCATCTTCCGAAATCTATGCAAATCCACCCAGTAGTAAACATCTCCTGGGTTAAACCATACAAGGAACACCTTGAAGACCAAACCACATATAAACCTGGACCAGTAGAAGTTACTGAAGAAAGAGAGATTGAATACGAAGTGGAATACGTCATAGATTCACGATATAAAGGAAATCACCTCGAATACCTTGTATATTGGAAAGGCTACACTGATGAAGATCAAACATGGGAATCTAAATCTAATCTAAAGAATGCTCAATTAGCAATTAAGGATTTCCATCGATCCCATCCTAGTGCACCTCAACATTTAGCTATGTCACAGGCCACCTTCTACTCACTATTCGCCTTTTGTGGTAAACCAATTCCAGAAATTAGCCAGGATCATCTATCTTTTGATCACTTAGATGTAGATTGAAAGAACCCCTGGGCTGTGACAGGGTGAACAATGCATTGATCCTAGGTGCACCCTCGATAGATGTACTACGTGCTAACATCTGAAACTCGGTTGAGCCTTGCTCCCACAAAAATGATTACAATGGAATTCACCCTTGAAGTTCCACCATATGTCCTTGAAATCTTCTTATGCATTCTCATTCTCTTTTCTTCAAACACCCCTATGATCTTATCTACTCTTTTATCTCTTTGGACCTACTTGCTTTTATTTATCTTCCTCATCATCCTCACTCTCACTCTATGGTCAACAACAATCTGTCATCTCGAAACAGGGCTTTCACTTGATCTTCACTTTTGGTACAGAGGTCTTAGACGAGATCTCACCTTCGAGATCCACCCAAATAGACAATTATGGGAAGAAGAAGAAGATCAAATGCCAGGAGCAATGGATCTTGGACCACTCGGACCGAATCCATATAACCTAAATCCTGATGAAAACCCCTATGACAATGATGAATCCAATGAGTACCCTGGAGAAAACTGGGATAACAATAACAATACAGGAAATTGGGTAGAACAAGGTTGGGGATTAACAGCAGAAGATCATGAAGAATGGCATCAGGTAAACAACCCTGACGATGTGATCTTCCCTGATCCCAAACCACAACTGAAACAAGGAAACAATTGGGAACAATGGGGAAACCCATTCAATGATCCTAGATGGATTCATATTGATGAACTCACAAGGATATTCTACAACCATCTCCCACCCTTCATGGTACATTGGATACCAATACTCCCTCCCTTACTCAAAGAAATTACATCATCAGTGACTTCATCAACAATGGAGATATCGGAAACAACTCTGGAGCCACCAGAAACCTCAGACACAGATCCCAAGCAATCAGAAGGCTCATCGGAACCATTCAATGAAATGAACATTGATCCAATCCTGATATTAATTACTCCACATACTCGATGGAACTGGGTACCCATATTTAACCAAGAAGCTTCCCCACTTCCTACATTCCACGGACCAGAGGCTGGTCCCTCTAATCATCCAAATGCCCTAATTATCCTCGATCCAGACAGAACATCAGACACAGATCCTGATGTAATCCCAAGTATCGAAAAGGTACTCCTCAATGAAAGTCATTCAGAGTCTGACTCATAGAGAGGGGGTAGTGTTACATTTCTCCTAATCCTTAGTCACTACTACATATTTCATACACTTTACTATGCTACTTAAATATTTGCCCATTGAGAGAATCGAACTCTCAACCTCTCAGTACTGATCATGCTACTGATTACCCTAGTTAGATCTAGTCAGATTGACTCAGGATGAGTCACAGCTAGTCATACTTAGTCAGGATGAGTCATAGATAGTAACATCGTCTATTGCCTCATGGGCACCTTATGTATTTCATCTCCACGCACTATCTCTGCCTCATGCCCCTATCTCATCCTCATGCTCCTCCTCATGTACATTCCAACTCACCATGACTCCCCTTCATCCTCTAGGGTATGATCCAGTTATCTGGGCTGTCCACACATGTATTCCTCATGGTAGACTAGACATAGGATATCGTAGATCTACCATCCACATGTACAAACCTTAGAATAGTATATAAAGGCTCAGGTGAACGACTGGACTCCCCAGTCTTGTTCACTTGGAGATTTCCCATTCTCCACTGTCCACTGATTCCTCACCCTGCTTGATCTCAACTCAGACTATCAGCTCTTCAGTGAGTCTGGTCATTTCAAGTTAATGCTAGAGTAGACTCCGATTTATTTCCCACCCACTATAGCACCTTCCACATTGTCTCTCTCCTCATCTCCTGCCTTCCCCCTGGCTCTGAAGCTGCAGTAAGGGATGTTGCTGAAGCTTACAGAACTATCCCCTCCCACCCATCTCAATGGTCCTCCCTTGTAGTACACCTTTCTGATAACCTATTTGCAGTTGACACCTCTTTCTGTTTTGGGTTTGCCCCTTCAGGGGGAATATATGGAATGATAGGTGAAGCTGGAGTTGACATAATAAGACATGCAGGCATTGGACCCATCGCCAGATGGGTTGATGACCACATCTTCTTTTGAATCAAGCAAGAGCACCTGTTAGCATATAATAACCTGCACGCAAATCTTGCCAACACTATCACCTCAGCAGGGGGCCACTTTACCAAGGGTGGCCGCATATGGTTCTCTGGCAGCACTCTACCCAATGGGAACTCAGAAGAATTCGACGAGGATCTCAGATTCTCACTCCAGGACCTCACTGAATCATCGCCCAGACCCGACTATGATCAGCTTTTTTGCTACAACCTTGATGATGTCAACAAAGTCTCAGACCACCTCGGCATCCCCTGGGAAGCCTCCAAGGACATCCCATTCTCAACCCACCCAACCTTCATTGGTTTATCCTGGAATCTGTCTTCTTGCATGGTGACTCTCACTGAAGCCAAGCGCCTGAGGTACCTGGGTGCAATCTCAAATTGGGAGGGCAAGCATGCTCACACCCTGCAGGAAGTGCAGAAACTGCATGGCAAATTGCTGCACGCATCACTTGTCTTCCCCGCTGAACACGCATACCTGACCAACCTTGAGGCAATGCTTTCCATTTTCGGTGACAACCCCTTCATGCTGAGAATGCCCCCACAAAGCACGCCACAAGACATAAAATGGTGGAAAAACACACTATCAACCTCAAACCTGGTTGGCAAGGTGATGGGCACAACATTGGCTGGGCTGAATGTGTTGACCTCGAGCTCTTCATTCGAACAATCCTCACAACCAGAACTTCCAATGTTCATTTCCAAGTTTTTGCAGACAACATCGGTGTGGTCCAAGCCTGGTCAAATGGGCATAGCAAAAACTGTCAAGTCAACAATGTCTTCAAGCAACTACACACTATTCTACAGAATGCTCGCTGCCGAGCATTCACACACTATGTCCCTAGTGAATCCAACCCAGCCAACCCCCCCTCACATGGCCTTTTTCCCCTCTCACATCTTCTCCTCTCCACCCCTCCAATCCCAGATGAGCTCCAACCATTCATCCTCAACTATCTGACCATATTGTCCTTTCCTCCCTCCCCCTTTCACCTCAATTAACGTGAACTCCCTAGCACAAAGATCAAGCCCTCTCAGCAGTATTTCCCCCCCAGTAATTCCCTTTTCCCTTCAAAAAATGACCAAAGAAAGCCTCTTCATCCTCCACTGTTATGCTATGCCCCTCCTGTCTCCATCCCACCTGCAAGGCCAAGGAGTGCCTCTTACTCTGGATCCCCCTCAAGCTGCGTTCATCCCGCAACCACAGAGGTCTGTTATCTCTGGACGACATCAACCTCATCCATGACATCATCTTTCAAGCCTGGGCCAGTAGCACAAGAGAAACCTATGGGGCTGGACTCCTTGCCTTCCACACCTTCTGTGATAAAAATGGTATCCCTGAGTCCAAGCATGCCCCTGCCAACTCCACCATCCTTTCCACTTTCATTGCATCCCTTGCTGGATCATATTCAGGCAGCACCATGTCCAACTACCTCTCTGGCATTTGCACTTGGCACACAATTCATGATATGAGATGGGCCCTCAATGAAACTGAATTAGATGCCCTCCTAAAAGCCACCTGCTCGCTTGCTCCCCCCCACTCCAAACAGCCTCCTCGTGAACCCTACACCATCAATACCATTGTCGCCATCCATAACCACCTTGACCTGGCCTTGCCCTCCATGCAGCTGTCTTTGCATGCCTCACCACTGCTTTCTACACCACTGCCCGCACTGGTGAACTAACCATCAGCAACCTCTGTGCCTTCAACCCTTCGCTTCATGTAAAACTGGCTGACATCTCAAGGGAACAAGACCACCAAGGCAACACTGTCACCAGCTTCCACCTCCCTAAGATGAAATCAGCCCCCCAAGGTGAAGACATCAGCTGGGCATGCCAGGAAGGCCCCTCTGACTCTGAGGCAGCCTTCAACAACTACCTAGGCATTAATGCACCCCCCCAACATGGCCCACTATTTGCCTACTGACACAGTAAGGGCCACAAACCCCTCACCAAAGCCAAGTTTCTATCCACCCTTGCCTCTTTCCTAAAGGCCACCAATCACCCCCTGCTGCAGGGCCATGGTATCCATATTGGCTCCACACTTGAGTACCTCCTAAGGAACATACCCTTTGACATAGTAAAAGTCAAGGGAAGGTGGTCCAGTGATGCCTTTTTGGTTTACCTATGTCGTCATGCACAGATCCTCACCCCATACATACAAGCCACCCCCGCCCTCCATAAGTCATTCCTCCACCTCACCCTCCCATCCATCAGATAATCAGTGAGTTCTGTTCACCTTCTAGTTCCCAGGCTTGCAGCTATCACTGCATATATCATCGAACACCTATCACATGGGAAGCAGCTCAACCATAGCCCAGGTCACCAGAGCTGGACAGTGCTTCGTGCTGCCTCCCACCTAAGACACCATTTCTCACAGACTGGCGCAGTCTTATCTCCCCATTGTTATCATTTGCACTATACCTACATACCGAATACAACGATGTTGCCCCCCTTTCCTGCCATATCATATGAGCAATATCAAAGATCCAGGCCTGACCTCAGGCCATAGGCCAGTTAAGCCAGGCCAAATTGCTGGTTTTGTGCTTGATTTGGTAGGTGATTCTCACCAAGTGAACTGGCATCTTACCTTACTATACAGGTGTGGCATGGATTCTCAACAATGACAGTGTGACAGCAACATGACCATGATGACATGATAATAACAGTGCCTCACCCACACCTTGTCCTTGCTTCCTCTCCCTCACTGGCAACAATGACAACATGACAACATGACAACAATGGCACACCCTTGCCCTCTCCCTTACTAGTGACAATGATGAACAATGACGAAGGCGCACTCTTGTCTTTGCCCTCACCCTCACCCTTGCCCTTCCCTCACATCAGCAAAACTGCCTTTTTGCTTCCAGAGTCCCCAGACCTTCCAGGACATACCCAGACCTTCTAGCTGTTACGATCAGTCTCCTTTTTCCTTCTGTTCTTCTACTTACTATCTCGACTCCCCACCACACCACTATATGGGGGATATACTTTTATCAGTGGAACCACTTCCTTTTGATCCTTGGTCCACTGTCATTTCATTTCTTCTCCATCTAACCTTTCCCAAGCTGTTCTTTTCAGACTTCTGTTCTTCTTGGAAGGGGAACCTGACTCATTGTGTCTTTGTCATATTCGTATGCATTTCCATTTACATTGGACTCCATCTCCATTAGTTAACTCTCTCATGTTAACTATGTGATCCCTATTTGTCACAGTCCAATAGTTCTCTGATGTTCTCTCCCATTCTTTGCACAGTACTATATAAACCTCAACATGTACTTTATGTTCTTCTCATACTTGATCTTTGCAATCTATGCTTTATCTTGTATCCTAGTCTATTCGACTAGAATTCCTCAATTTTGACCTTGCTAGTCCATCCAACTAGAACTCCCTGTCACCTAGCCTTGTACTTGAGGATGTAGTGTCTCTTCGTGAGTACCTCCCTCAAGACAAGGAGCAACCTCGAGAGTGTCCATTTGATGAACAAACATTTAGCATAACACTAGCTTCCCCCAGACCTTTCTAGACCTTCCAGCTTCCCAGCTCTCCAGCTCTTCAGACCTTCTAGTAGTCACAGACCTTCACAGACCTTCCAGCTTTCCAGCTTTCCAGACCTCTAGATCTTCTAGTAGTTACAGACCTTCCCAGACCTTTCAACTTCCCAGCTCTCCAGACCTCTAGATTTCCTAGTAGTCACAGACCTTCCCAAACCTTCCAGCTCCCCAGCTCTCCAGACTTTGAGCAATCCCAGATCTTTCTAGATCCTTCCAGACCTTCTAGCTTTTCCAGCAATATCTACCCCATCAGCAAAGTACCTTCTCTAATTCTAATCCTTGTCCTAATCCTTGTTCTAATAGTTGTATATGAAGTAAGCAATAGCATGGGTATACCCCTGGGTGGCTGTGTGTATACCCATACTCAAACCTGCTCATATACCCATACCCTCGGCAAGGGTGCTGGGTTACACATGGGTATGGAAAATGGGTACCCATACCGGTACCTGTACTCTATATACCTGCAGGTACTCGAATTAATTAGACAGGAAGTACTAGATAAACTACTAATCAACAGTCAAGTCAATAGTATCCCACCCATTCTCCAATACCTTCTCCTTGTCGACATCTGGCATTGAACTAACTCTCTTCACATCCTCATTTTTAACCATTCCTAGCAAGCTCTAAGCACCTAGGCACAGGAGTGCACAAGTGGAATCAACCAATAGGTGAGAGAAAACATGCGACAAAACCAGTCAACCATGGCTGAAAAGTTGCTCGACATCAATTGAAGTGGAAGGAATAGAGAGGTAGTCAAGGGCCATTTGTGTAAGCCATTGTTGTTTATTCAGGAATATGATCTATAGAAATGCTAAAGAAATCTCTATGCTGATCAAATCCTCTGGGCCCAATCTGACTAATGAGCTGGTGATAAAACAACTATATCTATCAGATCAAACGATAGACAAGGCTATGCTATATCTAAAGAATGAGTAAGAGAACTTTAGTCAATTGGATCCCCAGTCATTCTTCCTTATTCCAAGCAATAGTACTTATAGGGATTAGGGTTGGCTACAATTCTAGCTAAGGGATCTAGTCTAATCTACCTAACAAAAGCTAATATGAATGGGCTTTCTGGCTTGTTTTGCCTAGAAAGGAGAAGAGTATGTAAGCTGTTCTTGGGTTTAATATCAAAGGCTGCCAGATGTAGTAATATCTGACACTAAAGGTAATGCTCTATTTACTGCTGTTGTGGCATACAGAACTAGTTTATGATTCTTACTAGCTATTTCAATAATAGGTTTGGCCTAGAGTTTGATGACTAATTGCTTGGTTGTGTTGTTGTGGGAAACTCCCTTATAAGTCACTCAGTTCACACACAATAGGGTTTAGATGATAAACTCCTTATTGGTTGACTGGAGTGCTTGATTCAATGCAAGATCAGTACAGGTACTAGATATTCCTAGACTAGATTTGTCTAGGTTATGGTTACCTTTCTACTGTAGTGGCTACCTAGTAACCATCAATTATGTAATCAGGGGTGCCTTTTCTGATGAGAGAGGCTGTGTTTCCCTAATCTGGTAGTAGTTTTCTGCTGAGTTCTAGCTATCATATGTATATGTAAGAGCTATGTGTTTGCCCTTATCTGGACTCTTTGTTTGAGTCTGAAGTGAGGATTGACCTTTTTAGGTATGTACCTAAGGTGGGGATCCTGACTCTTGCATGCAAATCTGCCCTCCTTATATGCTATTTTACAAGTGGCTGTGATGGTTTCCAAAACAGTCTTCAGAGTTTGAGTTCAATTTGCTATTGGAGGGTTCTGTAGTCTATTAATAGATATGACTCATACTGACTCATTGTGACTCATAATGACTCATGCAGGCTGTGCATGACTGTACTTCCATTCATGGTAACCAGGTTCTCAGAGGCATTCAAGCACTTTGTCTAAGTTAGCTGAATCTGGAAGATTGTGGCTCATGAGAATTATGATTATGACTAATGCTGTGCCTAAGTGGCAAGTTTTGCAGCACCCAAAGCAAGGCAATGATCGTGTGATTAAGCTGTACAGTTCTGAAGCTGTGCCATCTACAAGATTTAGTAGTAATTGTATCTACAGTTTGTAACTAGTGTAGTAATGAAATCAATCATTAGAAATTCATTAATATCTCTTGAAGAACTAAGGCTAGTCCAATGAGACTTGGTAGTTGGGTAGACTTAATGGTAGTCTACTTGGCATAAGAGTGATATAGATATTTGAGTAGTAGATAAAGTAAGAATTAAACAAGACACTCATGACTCAGCACATTATTGATTGCATGCAGGTCAACGCAAAAAAATTGGTGGCATGTGAAAGCCATTGTAGATACTATGAAAAGTGAGTGCATACCTTAAGATATGAAGCAGCCTGTTACTGAAACCTAAGTAGGCATAAGGAGCAAATCAATGCAAAGCACTATGCATCTTGTGTTCAGAAGGAGTAAGAGACTACTAGCAATTGTTACGTTTCTCCTAATCCTTAGTCATTACTTCACATTTTGTACACTTTTACTACACTTTAGTTACTTTCCCACGATTAGGTCGAGCCTGACCGAGCCTGATCAAGCCTTCCCACGCTTAGGTTCGAATTCCCACGATTAGGAATCAAGCAAGAATGACTCAGAATGATTCACAAACAAATCATCCCTTGTATAAGGATCAACCTGGAATGAGTCATAGCTAGTCATATGCTTATCAGCCTCATGTATACCTCATGTCCTTATCTTATCCTCATGTATTCCTCATGTTCGTCCTCATGTACATTCTGACTCACCATGACTCCCCTTCATCCTCTAGGGTATGATCCAGTTATCTGGGCTGTACATACATGTACTCCTCATGATAGACTAGACATAGGATATCGTAGATCTACCATCCACATGTACAAACCTTAGAATAGTATATAAAGGCTCAGGTGAACGACTGGCATCCCCAGTCTTGTTCACTTGAAGATTTCCCATTCTCCACTGTTCACTGATTCCTCGCCCTGCTTGCTCTCATCTCAGATTATCAGCTCTTCAGTGAGTCTGGTCGTTTCAGCAATCATAAATGGGAGGCATTGTGAGTACCACAAATGTTGTTCCTCAGTCCCATTGATTATTTGCATGGCATAGGGGACCAACACTTGCAGAGTGTATACAGATTGTCAAAGACACAAAGGACGAGCTTGTGGCACTTACTATGTCACCTCATGAGCTTGCCAAGAGTGTGCTTGCTCAGTACGTTGAGTCCCTTCCTGACAATGGCAATGACAAACCAGAACCTGAGGAGCATGGAGACTTGAAGATCATTAAGCGTGCTATTGCAGAGGTTGAGCAAATTCATAGGAAGGCACATCATGGCCAGGATATCATACTTCAATTATGTGGTATGTGCCCAGAGTGGCACATGAGCAAGCAGGTTTGTCGTGTGATCAAACTTGTAGTCACTATGCTCAAGGATATTCTTTGCCTCACAATGGAGGGCATTGCAGCACTTGCTAAGGCAAACTTTCTTAGAATGTTCCTGTTTCAGCAAGAGTAGCCTCACCCTCATTTACTTGACTGTGAAGAAATCTAGACAGTCAAAACATTTATTGACTCACAAAAAATAAGTCCATCATATAGGAGACCAAAAGGTTGGGCTAAGAAGACGAAATTACCAACGGGGGCAGTTTGATCACAAACGAGAATTGGACATAGTTTACAGGTCTGATTGGCAAGTACGTTTGGTGGCATGTACATCTTGCTGAGAAGCTGAATGACCACGCTTCATGCTTTGTCTACAAAGAAGATGGTTAGGTAACTTGTCATCAATTTGGCTCAGACATTTACCTTTCTTGTCAGCAAAGGATTATTTGCTATATGCACCATTGTACATCATCAATGGCTGCTTCCCAATGTGTCATTTCCCAGTTACTTGACTCCACAGATAGCCCCTTATACAGCAACAACACTGTATAACCCATTGAGTCCTGACTTGTCTAACTCATCCCAGTCCCCCTCAATAAGGTGGAGAGTCTGAGGTGGTAGACCATGAGTAGGGGGGGCCAGACCTTGCCACACAGGCTGGAGCACACCCAGAATTACCCAGAGAACTTCTTGAAATCCAGAATGGGTGGTTGTCCATTGCAAGCCCAGGAGATCCACCAGTGAATGGCTTTAGGGCAGCTCTTGCTGCTCAGCACGTATGCCACACCCTTGCCCATGGCAAAGCCTGAAAATCATTTGAGCTCATAAAACATGGTAAGTAACTCTCAGAATTGGTTTCATGCCATAATAGCATCAAGATCGCTAAAAGCGGCATGAAACCAGTTGGGGCAACCATTGAGGCTCACGTTGCCAGGGTTATCAATGGAAGAAGCACCTATAAATAGTCAGCATGTCCCATAATATGTCAGTGTGTTACTGACCTAGAGCCAATTTGTTCTTGACTGATAGTGACCAATGGGGTTGAGTAAGGGTTAATAAAGGGGGAGTCGACAGAGAACAATGGTCATCAGCATTGGAAATGGCATCTTGGGTGCCATGGGGAGGGTGAGGAGGGGTGCACTCAGGTACTACTTCATTGTCATTGTCAGCATGGGGAGCAACTATGTCTTTGGGAAGAGCAAGAAGGGGTGTGCCTGGGAACTACTTTGTTGTCATTCTCAGAATGGGTGATCAAGGAAAATTCCTCTGAATTGGAAGGGCAGGAACTCTCCTTGGCATTGCCATCATTGGGGCTGCCGCCCTCAGGGAGATCCAGATGTGGCACAGTCAAATTAAACATATGTAAGCCAAATAAAATCACTTACCTCACTGTGAACCTCTTCTCAAAGTCTGGGCATGCTTGGGTCTTGTCTGCCATTGGCTATGCTTTCAGGGAATGGCTTTCATTTGGTTTGCACTTATAAAAACATAGTCAACCTTCTTGGCAGAGAAGGGGAGCAGTGTGCCCATTGGGGCTGCTCCCCCCCTGCTCTTGCTCTCATCTTCATCATTGTCTCCATTGTTTGTGGAGTGTTCCAAGTCAGAGTTTGACAATTCTTGGGGTGCAGGACAGGCTTGATGCATCTTCTTCTTCTTTGACTTAGACTGGAATGTTTTGGGAATCAGTTTAGAGATGCTTTGATCAGGGAAGTTCTTGTCACCATCGTGGTTGGCCAGAGATTCATCTGTTGTAAGCTTCCATAAGTTCTGCTCTTCTTCCACTGACCATATCATAGTCAACAATCAGCTTAGAGTAGATGATACCACGTACAGTAGCATGTCAACAAATATTCCTGAAATGCCTTGATCACGATGACCTGTATGAAAATCGTAATGTACTGAGTCATGTACATATTCTATGACCAAGCCCTTCTGGCTATAAATAGCCAATACCATATGCTATCATCCCTCCAAGTTTCGTTTGATCACCATCATCCATTCCTGAGATATTCACAAATCTCTGAAAACCACTCCAGAATGACTACTAGTATTATGATCACTAATTAGACTAGCAAATTTCATGTAGTAGGCCCAGATCACATGCTCTCAGGTCAGCTGACTGTATAGCCACTAAAGCACATGACCCTTGCCTTACTTAGAGTGCTGACATAATTGCCACTCAGACATGGCATTGGACAAATAA
>JBBPOB010000511.1:0-15865 GCA_038091275.1 Tylopilus subfusipes | reverse complement strand
CTTCATCCTCTAGGGTATGATCCAGCTATCTGGGCTATACACACATGTATTCCTCATGGTAGATAAGACACAGGATATCTTAGATCTACCATACACATGTACAAACCTTAGAATAGTATATAAAGGCCCAGGTGAACAACTGGCATCCCCAGTCTTGTTCACTTGGAGTTTTCCCATTCTCCACTGTTCACTGATTCCTTGCCCTGCTTGCTCTTATCTCAGACTATCAGCTCTTCAGTGAGTCTGGTCATTTCATCAAAAGTCCATCAGTGTGTGAATAGTGTTGAGAAACTGCAGAGAAACTGCACCAGTGATGATGCCAATGATATAATGTTGCATAGAGTGGTGATCATGCCCTGTGACCTGTTTCAACTTGGATACTCCCTTATGGAATCCACAGTATCCAACTAATGTCCAAAGAAGGGAGAAGTGGTAGTTGAGCTTCTCAGCGCCAACAGTAACAATACACCATTGCAAGTTGTGGTCAAAAAATAACCTATGAAGGTGATGAAGTAACTCTGAATTGAGAAATTGCCCTGGATCTGATAGTGGCCAGTCAGTCCAGAAAGGCTTATTGACACCATTAAGGCCAAAGGACTTTGCAAGCTTGAGGAATTGAATATGGTCATCTGGACAGCATTTTGAGCATATGGCATGGATTTTGCTCAACATCCTGGTGGCAGTGTGGCTTGGGTAATGAATACCATTGCCAAACTATTTATGAGAGGCAATAGATATTGGGGATGATTTAGGGCCTGTGCAGGAAACAAGACCTTGCTCAGGGGTATCTGTGATGTATCCAATGAGCAGTGTATGCAGTAGCACAAATTATCTACAGGATTGCTCATCATTATCCCAATGGATGCTGTGACATTCAATGGACATAGGATGTCATCTAAACATTTGTGGAATAGCTGATCAGAGAAGAGACTACAAAGTTGAGATTTTTTATGAATAAATGAGGGGACTGGTAAAAGTGTGAGAAGAAGGTAGGCATGAAGCAAGCCTTTGTTGTGTATGTCCACATTGATGTTGGCAAGACTGATCATTAATGGGTGGGCCATGTGGTTATCTGACATGACAGATATGTTTATCTTGTCTGAAGAGAGAGCAACACCCAATAATGTCACACCAGGTGGTAAGTAGCTCTAAGATGGAAGCATTAGCCAAGAGAATAAAAGGCCCATTAATTGTGCACACCTGTAGTTCCCATACATGATCTCTGGATAGCCACTCATCATAGACATGAACCATGTGAGCTGACGTTGACCAGACCTTGTGGGGGACAAACAATATGTGTCATTTGAAGGCTGGGTGACTAAGTAGTGACTGAATACATTTGATGGGGTCATGGTAGAATAGGGTCAGAGCACATTTAGTTGGCACCACCAGACAAATTGGAAGAGATTTCCACAGTGGACCAGATGGTAACATTTCTTTCTGCTCACTGACAGAGCTTCCTTGTAGACCAGAATGAGATTGGGAGATTCTTTATCTGGCCAACAAAAGTGCATGTCAAATTAAAGGAAAGGAGAGCAGGAGGTGGTCATTATCAAGTCCAGTTTCAAAAGACTATCTATCTGTGCCATGCTCAAATTAGAGCATAGGAGCCAGGACCTGAGCTGCCAGTCTTCTCACAAAGCAAATGGATAAAATAGATTATCTTGATGCAAACTTGTATACCTGTCAGAAAAAAAGGAATCTATGAACATCTTGCCTCCAGGAAAAACATTTGATGCTCCTGCATAATATTCCACATTTGATAGGGGGTCCAAGTCAAAAGATGGGTTGGATGGTTGGGGAATGAATCCATCAGAGTGCAAGTCAAAATCATCTTGCACTTCATAGTTGAACATGTCAAAAGGAATGTTAGGAGGGGGGGTTGCAGGAGGTTCACAAGGCAACTGGCTTGGTTCCTGGACAGGGACACCAAAAGGCTGGACTGAATCATTGATAAGACAACTGCAACCACTTGAAGGTTGGTTCATGTGCTAGAGGACATTTGTTTCACTTGCAAACTGTTTGCCACAATCAGAGCTTTTGAGCACATTGAAGCCTCTTCTTTACTTTCAGCATAAGGCCAGCCTGTTCAACAATAATGAGTTGAGTAAGTCAAGTCTTAAGATGATCACTTAATACCACTGGCAAGTTTCATGTGATGCATCCATAACTTGTGACAATATGCCTGATGCAACTCACAACCATTGTGTGTCAAATGATGTGTTCCTGCCTGTCTTCAGAGTTCAACAACTCTTTTTACCCCAAGCAAGAGTATGCTGAGCCAGGTTTAGATTCTAGCACCAGTGTGGATTCAATTCAGACTGGTCTCTGTTATGATTCTCTTTTCTTTTCACCTTGTACTATCAGTAACTTGTGTTTGCTTTCATCTCATCCTTGTATTACCAGTCCTTATCCCATTTGGGCATAGGATCTCACATCCCTATTGAAAGTCTGTACAAGTGGTATGACTCCATATCCCAATTATCTCATTGGCTTTTCAGATCATATGACTCTTTCTCCAATTCTTATTGGCTTCTCACAGTCATACAATTTCTCAATTTCCCTTCTTAG
This sequence comes from Tylopilus subfusipes, assembly GCA_038091275.1. Classification (NCBI taxonomy): domain Eukaryota; kingdom Fungi; phylum Basidiomycota; class Agaricomycetes; order Boletales; family Boletaceae; genus Tylopilus; species Tylopilus subfusipes. Next base: position 13,294 of record JBBPOB010000511.1, on the reverse strand, counting down.
GTTGGTCTGTGCACCAGACCACAGGTATATAAATCTGATGAGTAGTACAACCATTCCCCATGCTAGTTCTCTTGAATAGCTAGCTCCTATCTTGTACCCTGTTTACCTGTTGCAATCCAACTCTTCTCCTTGTTCTCATTGTCTCATCCTTGCAGTGTCCTAAGTAACTTTGATTGCTTAGTCTAAAGACTTCCTTGGTCGACCTACGGAACTAGGTGACACCTCTACCAATGATCTGCCATTGGATGAAACTCGTGTCCTTGAGGAATCCATCCTTGATGCTATCCTCGTCTTAGTCATTGTCCCCATCGAGGACAGACTAACTCACAAACTACTCCATATCAGAGAAGCTTACATCTTGCCAGCTTTTAGGAGTTAGTATATGCCTTTCAGCATAACAGTCTCTCGATGAGTTGAGCCAGTTGTCTTCCCAACCAAACACCCCTTGAATCAACATCAAAGTCTTCTTACCAGGAAATTGCCATTCCACATAATCTATCAGAAGCTCAGTTGCTATTAGCAACTGCATGAGTCAACTGTGATATATGTGCCATCCAAAAAGATCTTGCAGACCAACTTGTTCAATAGGACCTGTTATAACTCCAATAAATTTGATTGCAAGCCGAGCAAGCACATCAAAACCTTGTTGAGGTGGAGTACCATGTAGGGCATGTATGATTGGTGATGAGAAGATGTGGTTATTATGCCATGTCCTTGTTGAGTGGTGACTCTGTGTGTCCTATGGCTGTGATGCAGACTGAGGATGATGATGGTGTTTTTTTGTACTGTCTAGTTACTATGATCACTGTGACTCACCACTAGCATTACACCTGAAACCAGTCCATATGATCTGATCATATCAGTGATGTCATGTACAAGGGGAAAAATACTATTGTCACATAAGTACTTCACCATATAACTCAAGCCAGGCTAGGTTTATAGGGACTTGGTTTTATGTATATATCTTGTAATCCTGCCAGAGCTCTCATGATGCCAATACAATAATGTTTAGGGTTTGAATGGGGTCACCTTGAATCACTGGTAGCATGCTTCATCCCACAACTCACAATACAAAGCTAGTTGGTCCCTTGGCAAGACTTGTCCTCCTTATTACTGGGAGGGCTGCTTAAGGTATGTTTTTCAGCCTCCCCTACCCTCACTATCAATGTTGAGTCTTGCCACCCTCATCTGCTCATTCTCTGCACTGTGAAGCTTATTGTTGCATTGTGGCCTACATGGATTCTGTCTGTCTTTGTCTGCTCAACTCTCAAACCACTTGGGGATTATTATTATCATTGGGATGATGGGTATCATTGACTTTCCAACCACCCCTGCCATTGTCATCCTCCAACACCTCAAGGCATGTCTTTCTGCCAGTGCAATGAAGGCTGTTTCCAATGAATGACTATTTTGTTGGTGCTATGGGGCCCTATCACCCAATGCAATATGTATGATGACAATGCCATGATGATGCCCATCCCACCACAGTCACAATCACCATTTCCCATCACACATGATGCTTTCTCAACCATGTCCTTACCTCATGTACTCCTCACAGCCAACCTAAGAGACCCTCTTTTATATCCACCATTCTCTCCTGCACTTGGAAGAATGAGACTGTCATCAAGCTCCACAATCTCCCCACATTTGTTGCTTTCCTATCTCACACTTGTTTGGCACTCTAACTGACATCACAGCCTATGCTGCCACCACATGCCACCACTCAATATGGATGATGAGGCATGTTTTTCAGCTTCCCCTACCCTCACCATTCCACCCTTGTTGCTCAGACTGCTCCAGTCCACAGCAGTCACAACCACATGCCCTTCCATCACACATTACAAATATCACCACCACATACAGACACACACAACAATGACAGTGCCACATCAATGGCACTAAATGTGCCTTCCCACAGTCATGACTGCACACCTCACCCTCCATGCACAATGGATGGTAAAACTATGCCATACCATCATCACATGCCCTCCCATCACACTCACAACAACAACAATACTGCCATGTTGATGGCACTACCATGCCCATGCCATGACCACCACCTGCCCTCCAACTTGGGTCATTGTAATGTACAACATATAGCATGACAACCATACACCCTCCCAACCAGGTCCTGCACAACCATGACCACTATGCCCACTGGCATCACCACATGTTACTAGAACTAGTAACTTATTTTATGTGGGTAGGCAAACATATACTGTTCAAGTTGTCAGATGGTACTAGCACATACATGGGTTGTACTTGATACAAGTAGTAGTACTACAGACCACTTAATCAATATAGCTCACTTGAATGTTTGAATGTTGAACTCCAAGTTTTAAAGCAGTGCAACTAGTAAATTGTCCACATGCCAGTGGTCAAGTGTGACTCAGACTTGAAATTTTGAAGTTGAAGAACTGCAATGAGCATTCAAAAAAATACTATGCAGAGCAGTACATAGAGTCTGGCATGGTAGTAGCACTAAAGTGGTACTTTGTATAGTCTGCCCAGATCTCTGCTTGTGCCTGAGTCTGTATAGCCTTCATATGTCTGCATATGACAACCAACCCTGGGAAATCTGTGAGTCAAAAAGGTTGGTTTGCTGATGCATACTATATAGTGCTGTGTGAGAACCAAGTGTCTACATAGTGCTATATACTTGGGGGAAGCCTATGACATCTACCAGAACTAAAGGTGCCATGTAGTACTATATAGCACCTTGGTTTTTTCCAGATGTACAGTAATTTGTGTATTTTAGTGAATCTGGATTTCACTGAATTTCATTACTGATTCACTGGTTATCATGGATTTGTTATATGAAATTAAAGCAATAAGTGAATGAAATACAATGCATTTTCTTCCCTTAGTGACATGCTTTAGGTTTGCTTTGTGTTTCTGTCCATAGTTCATAGTAAACCACCAAGGACTAACAACTTAGCCCCACTGGATTTGATTTGTGCCTTGTGAATAAAAATCTGTGGATATCTCATGCTCATTGCTTCAAGTTTCCTCCCTGCCCCTCTCGTGGTTGTCAAGTGATGTGGATGGAGGAGATCCAGGTTTCAGAATTTAGATGCCATAATGCTCATCCCCAGTGGCACAGGGTTTCTAAAAGCACAGCTGTAGTACATGCCTCTGCAACATGTACCATGTCCATCTTGGGATCAATCACAAATGATGTTGGACACATGTTTGTTGGCAACATTGTTACCACAGTGTTGTGAAGTTGAGTGTTTCTGGCATTGATCTTGCAAGTTTTGATTTGCCCAGCTGAGCACTTGGCTTCTGATATAGCATCAGGATTGCCACCCTAGCATGATTTCCCCCTGCATGATGTTGCAAATGTGATCAACATCACACAACAATGCAAACCAACACAAGACCATACAAGGGATTACAACATGATGAGCAATTAATGTCAGGCAGAGGACTGTTGACACTATTAGCACATAACATACGAACTGGCCAGCCTTTGACACTATTCTCATATACTATTCTTATTGTGGTAGTTAGTGGCAACATCTCTTCCTCAGTTATCAGTGCTTTCCAAGGTTGCACCATATGTTGGACTTATCCCAAGGACTTATAAACCCCCTGTAATGGTTGACATTTTTCTGAGAGTGTGTAGGTAATGATTCAAATGTACTGATATAGTTCATGACAAGAGAAAGTGGCAGAGTTCCCACACACATTGTAGAGTAGTTGGCTAGTCCAAGCAGATCATACTAGAAAGATGTTTCAAAGTTCCTATCCATAGAGTCATTACTCACACTGCTGTTGCTGTCTTCATCCCCCTTGTCCCCCTTGTCCCCCTCATTCCTATCATTTCAGGATGTATGACTCAAAGAAGGATCTTCAAACCCATTGACATCATCTTCTTCATTGTTGGCATCCAAGTGATCATCAACTAGCCTGTGTGCATGTCCTCTTAAGTGCACTGCATCATGACCCATGCCAATTGCTACATATTACGCAAACATGTCTCGGTCAGCAAAACTAATTACAATGAGTGAGCTAAAGCTCACATGTTTACATAGTATCTTGCCAAATCATTGGTTTCACCAAGTTGTCTGACCACTGATGTGTCAGCTCACAAAAGTCAATTGACATGACTATCTATGAAAGCTGTAATGAAATGACACCCATGGATCACTAGAAAGGGATCCAAAAATCTGAAGGCAGGGCTATTTCCATCTTTAGGCATGAATCCAATCTTTGGAAGCCTGCACTGCTTGAAGCCCCACTTGTGATCTGGATCAATCCAAAGCCAATGGACCCAGAGGACCTCCATCATCTCCTTTAAACTGCTAACACCACTAGGACAGAAGTGAACTTTGATGTGGAATGCCTTGAGCAACTGACAATACCAAAAAGGATGAGACTCTGGATCTTCTTCCCTTGATAGAGTCATGAGGAAAGAATGATTGTCTGTCTATAGACAATCATGGGCCCTGCAAATATCATAGCTTGTATAGTTGATGTGAAGAATTTTCAACTCCACAATTCAGTCAGAGTTCAGGAGACACAGTTCATTGCACCGCTCTGGGGTGAACAACCACTCATCACCATCAAAGTCCAGGAGGAGTAGTCTTGACAGCAAGTGGTCCTTGAGGTCTGAAATTGGGCTATGAGGCATGTAAGCATGTACAGCATATAGACATCACTCCAAGTCACTTGCCTTGATGGCTGGGTCACCAATTGATCAGTGAGGAACTGTGAGAGACTAAAAACATTGTCCTTTTGAGCTTGCCTTGCCATTGAGTGATGCAACATTGGTGAAGGGTCATCAACATCATCCATTTCATCTTACTCATGTTGTTGTCTCAGAAGAGTGCAACAATGCTTCTGTCTCACAAATTGTTCATTGACAGCCTTCTTGTTTGACAGTCCATACATCTTCTTGATTTGGTGGTGTGCCAGCTTGCCCTGTCCCAACATTTGTGTCAGATGAGTGTCACTATGAGAGAAAGAAAGAGTCAAGCTGTTGACTTATGATCTGGGTGGTGAAAGAATCAGTTGTCCCAAACATCTTAATCATTGTGATGTACTCTCTGAGGGTGTGGAACTTGTAGATGTCAAGGTTGAATGATTTCAGAAGCAGGGTAGAGCATGCTTCTTTTCTTCATTGGCCAGTATTGAGCTCGGCCATTTCCCTCCTTTGCTGCTGTGCAGCTTCCATGGGTAATTTGTGAGTATGAAACATGGGGCACATGTCTCATTGAAAATGGTACAGCTGATCACCAAGAGACTGCAAGGACTTTTGGAGGAGTGCAAGTGAATCATCCATGTGCATTCGAAGCTTGGCCAACACATGCCATTTGGAGAGTCAGAATAAGAGGCATTGAATGCTTAAGTCATGCACAAGGGGGAAGAGACCTTCAAACATGGGAATGGAGCACTAGTGTAACCAGTTGAGTACTGCTAACCAATGATGAATCACTGGAAGAATGTGCCTGGAGTACCTGCTCAAAAAACCATGCTGGTCACTGGCTCATGTTGGCCATGTCCAGAGGGAAACAGCATATTGTGTTAAGATCAAACAAAGATATTTTGGTGAACCTATCACAGTGCTTGTCAGTGACTGGATTGCCCAAGGGTTGTCAAGCTTGCTATTTGTTGAGTATGTTTATCTTATGGGGATCAACAGCATATATTATTCGGAGCAGATGTTTCATGACTGACTTGAGAATGCCCAGCTCGAACTTGTACAGAAGATCTACCACCAGAGTCAGGTATAATTTGAATCCCAAGGGTGACAGTTGCTCACAAAAAGTGTTCTGGGTGGTGTTGTGAGGTGGCTACCAATGACCAAGAGTGTTCTTACCAGCATTGAAATCAGGGATTCATCTTTGAGAATGGTTTCTACAGTCCTATCTTTCAAGGGCCAGCCAAGCACATAGATTGTCTGTTGTGCAAGTTTTATCTTGTCCACTAAGTACATTCTGGCTCAAGACAATCATGCTGCAAGGTCTCTGATCAAACTGGTGAGATGGAACTTTGATTTGGGAATTAGGCAACAAGGACAAGGGCAGTGGCCTTTGTTCCAAATGGTGGCAAGGAGGACCCTTCAATCTGATAGTATCCCATTAGCAAGCACACATGAAGTACTCACTTTTCTGGATAGTCTGCTGAGTAGGTGAATATCCTGGGGTATACTCTTCTGGTGATGTCATTGAAGCATTTCACAATGATACCATTCTTGTAAGCCTCAATGAAATCTTTGTTGAGTAATATATTCCAGATCGCATGTACAAGTTCTCACTTGCAGTGAGTGAGAAGGCCATGGTTGTGTTTCTTGCCAAAGATGGAGGATAAAATGTTTTTGATAAACTCTGAAAGCTGAACAATTCCATAAGTCTTTGAGAGCAAGGCTAGAAAAAAACCTATGAAAGGGATAAATGCAATCAGATGACAACACCCAGATTCTGGATTGGCTTGAGCATATTTGGAGAGGTTGTCAAAGAAAAGATAAATGGGCCATGCAAATGCATGCCCAAACTATGCAAGTTGAGTCAAATCAGACCAGAACATCAGGCCTGCCACCACCCTTTCAAACTTGCAGCTGTCATCTCTTTGCTGCTTCATTATTTCATTGTGGGCTTGGTTTCAGGCATTGGAGGTGTACAGTTCATTGTAACTGCATTGCTTGCGACCAGTGATCAGAGATTTACAGAGCCTTTTGAAAGGTGTGAGATGGAATGTCTTGGATGACACCTCTGCAAATACTGTGCATATGACATCAAGGATTGGTCTATAGCAGAGACCATCCACAGAGAATGTCAGCCCATTACCTTCCTTCTTTTTCTCCCTAGTAGGTACTGAAATCTCAATGGTTGTATGTTTCCATCTATCAATCCTGAATACATCTTCAGGTGGAATTGACTTCTCAGCAGCATCAAACCATGCTGCCTTCCTAGAGGTGTCAAACCTTAACAAGTCTGGGATGTTGAAGTCTGGGGCTTGGAGTATCTCATGGACCAGTTGAGTGACTTCTGAATTGGACTTGAGAGTGCTCCCCATGTTTTTCCATGACATGAGACATCAAATCAACATGTTGGACCAGGGCAAAGGCAGGAAGTACTCACTATGATGGCCCTCTATGGAGCTAGGGATGATGGGCTGGGTTGGCTGAGACAACTCATCCATAGAGAGGAATGAGTCAGGATCGTGTGATGGGCAATGGTGGTAAGTACATGCAATGCTGAACTTGTTGAACTGCATCATAAGGGAATTCCACACATGCAGAAACACACATGGGATGATGGAAGTGGATGAGGAGGCAGGCTGGGGGGTGACCACAGGCATTGGAGGCTCAGGCAGCAAGTCTCAATACCTAGTATGTAGTCACCAATTACAAGAAGGAAGGGGCTGTTCAGTGTTTGCAATATCAGGGGCATCATGTGTCAGTTGCAAGGAAGGTTCAGTGGGCATGTCATGTGTAGGCTGCAGGAGGCAGGAACTTCTTGGATAATATGATGACTCAAAGTTCCCTGAAAGAAGTATGGGTTTGAACTATAAGAAAATATCAATGATCAAAGCCTCACCTCAGTGACCAACACAGAAGTCCCAACATTTGAGCCCCCCTGAGGAATCATTTGTGTAACACCCTAACATCCAAGTAAGATGCATGCCTCCAACGAATTCACAACACATACCTGTGGTATATCAGCACCCAATTTGACCTGCTTGTTGGGAGAAATCGCTCAGCTTGTGCACAAGTGTAGACTTGACATGTGGACCAATGCTATATCAACCCCCTCTGAGATGTGAAAGTGTGAGGACAACCTGGGTGGCATCTGAAGTTAGAGGCCATCAGTAGTGAGCAGTGCATCCAAGTCACAAGTCACTATGGAAATATAAATCCAAGCTGAAGAGCAGGAGTGTTTATGAGCATTTCAGAGGGGTGTCAATGACCAGGTCTTTCAATGTCAAAGAAAATGTTGGGAACACAAGGCATGCAGGGTCACAGCCCAATGTTGTGATATCAAAGAAAACATTGAGAGCATGTTGGAATCAAAAGGGTAGGCACTCACCACACATCTGCTGTGGGTAATATTTGAAAGGTGGATGGGTTGACAATTGTGGTTGCAGTTTGACTTTGGCGACAGAAAGGCCCTATGAACACAAAGTTTGCAAGAGTACTCTGTGTGACACAAAGTCAGATCACAGAGAAGGAGAAGGATGGAGCAGCACAGAGCCAACTCAGGGAGAAGGATTGTGCAAGGGCTCAAGAAGGAGTGGTGCAACAAGTGTGGTCTGGAAGGCACAAACTTCATTGGCATGGGGTGTTGAGGAAAGCAGGGTGAGGATAGCATCAGCACTACACAAGAAGGCTATATTAGTATGACACAAGAGTGAATGTAGTGCCACCATACCTACACAGGGGATCTTCATTGACATGAGGTGTTGAGGAAGGGTGGGGCAAGAGGAGCATATGGGTATAACTACTGTGATGGCCAGAAAGGGGGTGCTGTGCATGGGCAATCAGCACTGTATAAGAGTGAGATAATATATGTGGGTGATCCAAGGACAGCTGTGAAAAGTGTTTGAACCTAAGACAACCCTATGGACACAAAGTCCAGAAGGGTGCTCTGTGCAACACAAAGTCAGACCACAGAAAAGAATCAAGTGGCACAAAGCCAACTCAGGGAGGGGGTGTCTATGGGGTAGGGAGGTGGGATCTTTATTAGTCAAAAATTACTCTGTGCATTAGTAAAGAGTGACAAGGCTGATGACAACATACATGGACACCCCATTGAATACTGCCAGTAGCCAAGGATGAAAACAGTGGGATTACATATGCTAAACATGATTGGTTATGGTGGGTGAAGGTGAAAGGACATATGTGCCATATCTGGGTAGAGGCAAACAAACAAGCACAAAGGATACTGATCACACACTGACCATGCTGTGAGACTAGTCCCAACCACAGGACTGATTATGTGCACAGGCATATGTACAACACACATTATCTACAATTGTACATATTATCACTTGAGCCATTTAGAAACTAACAGAAGCCAATCCACATCTTCTTCCACATCAACATAGCTATGTTCCCTGAAATACAGATGTTGTGAATCAAAGTCAGGGTTGCCCATATTATATCAGTGACAATGTCCATTGCTATTGCTTGGCAGTAGGTAGTCACGGTTATGCTAGTTGTTTGTTGATAGACAAACACTTGAAGGTTTACTTACTTGTTGTTGAGGAAGGTACTTATGAAGAGATGCAGCATCCTCAAGAACAAGATCAAGGGTTCTGGTTTAACAAACCAGCAAGGTCAGAGGTTCTAGTCAGACGGACTAGGACATAAGACTGAGCATAGATTGCACAAAGATCAAGTGTAAAGAAATGACACTATAATCAACTGGTATTTATAGTGTCAAAGGAAAGAGAACGTGTAAGTGAAGAACTACGAAGAACATCGGAGAACAATTGGACTATGAGTAAAGTGGATCACATAGTCAGTGTGAAAGAACTGACTAAAGGAGAAGAAGTCCAATGTAAGCATATCAATGACAAATAAAATGTGAGTCATACCCCCTTCTGAGTGAAGATGAAGTCCAAAGAGGAATGGCTTGGGGTTTAGTTACACTTCAATGAAATGAATGGAGTGTGGACCAAGGATAAGTAGAAAGTAGTCCTGCTTTGTGGTGTAGATTCCCCAGATGGCAGTGGGGGATGAGTAAGTAATGGAAATAAGGATGATGGAAAAGAAAAGAAGACAAATCATAACAGTCACCTGGGAATTTTGGATATCATGACCCTTCAACCTAAAGGGTTTTGGATGGATGACCATGAGGCAAAGTGCAAGAATGGAATTCCTTTTAAGTTCTGGGACAGTCAATAAGAGTGTCGAGCAGAAACAACAAGAAACTTACACTATTCATGGTCAAGATGGGGTAAACTGAGAATCATCTGTATGAGCATCTCCCACCAGTGATGGTGGATCTGATTCATAAGTTCCCCTTTGAGTGTGATGTCGAGATACCATGCAACCTTCATGAGATGGCAAAACTCATAGGAATAAAAGTGACTGCTGATGGTGAAAGAGGCCATGGGGTATAAACAGAATGGAATTGACCAGGAGGCTGAATGCTATATCAACATAAGTGAAATCTAATGACCAACAAAGAGAGACAAAAGTAAATACATACAGGAGATTCCCTGGATAGAGATAAACAGTTTCTGCAGTGACTTGAGGGTGGATGTTGATGTCAGGATCACACAGGCTGTGGAAATGCTGGAGAAGGTGATCTTATGGTTGTGTGGGGTCAAGAGGAAAATAGAGAGTCCATAACTTAACCCCTGACACTCCCAAGATATATGTAACTTCGCTGTCAGCATCATGGTGAGAATAGGTAAGGATGCCAGCTTGATGAACAAGTGCCCATGATCAAATGGCAAGGTTGTCAGCAGAGATTTTTCTTTTCTTAAATGGCATATCTGTTTGCATTTGACTCCAGCCAACCATGAGCCCATCATCCAGCATGCTTGCCATGACCTTATTAGGAATGAAAATGAAAAGGACAAAATGAACATACTTGATGAAGGGAGGCAAGCCACAATGCATCAAGGGGATTGAAAGAATGGAATGGCATTGCTCTAGATTGTTGATGCCAGCCACAACATCAGCCAGCTGTCCACTGACATGCAGATGGGCAAAGTCAAGAACACACTGCTTGGTATCTGCATGAGCACCAGGTGAGATTAATAAGATAAAAAGAACAACCACATACCATGGATATCCACCAACATGGTGGAGGAAAGACCAAAGTGCCAATGGAGACTGTCCTCCATAAATGTGAATACTCAAAGTTTCAAACTATAACAGGGCAAGTGGCACACAGTGATTGGTGGATTGCCATGATGAGATTTTAAGAGTGGGGATAGGAAGATACATCCAAGAAGTCAATGAAATGACTTCTGGGTAAGGCTGCCAGATATGAAGCCACTTCACAGATATAGTCCTCATTGAACTTCAAATAGTTCTTCTTCTTATAAATAAGTGTCAGAGTGACTATTTGAAGACCACCAGGCCACTTGATGACTGTGGTGGATTTGTGTACCTGGACACCAAGAACATCAGAGACAAGATCAAGAGGGTGGACGGAATGAGAAGACATAACCAATAGGGCAGTCTGAAGAGGTGGAGTTGATGGGCTGATGTCAGGACTGAGAGAATCACCAGAAGGTGTGACTCTCTTCCAGCACTAACAGTACACAACTTATGATAGACAATGCTTCTCTTTTTGCATCTTGGATAGTTCAGGATTCCTAGAATAGGATTAGTGGTACTCAAACAACCAATATATAACTAACAATGCAAGGAGTTGTTTTCATTTTTCATATGCCTTCTTATTGGCCATGCTTCTGGCTTCTTTGGACTGATGGAATCATGAGTAAAGGTGTATGGATGAAGGCAATCACAATTACCTTGGGCATAATGACTTGTTCATAAGTTCACATGTTCATATAGTGAAGACAAGAGGTATATAAACACTACAGATAACAGTGAGCAATAAACAATAGCAAACAGAAAATCAACAAAGGTGTCATACTGGACAATGATAAATGAGAAAACAATATCAGGTTTAGATGAGCAAAGACAAAGTCATGTAGAGCCAAACAAACAATCTGGTCATAGTACTGATCATGGTAGATATGTTAGGGGAGGCATGATCTTCATCAGCATGGGGTGTTGAGGAAAAGTGGGGCAAGGATAACATTAGTTATTGGAATTATTCCGAATATGGTATTTACTGCTTACATAAGCTATACCTTACATCACATGGTAGTTACCTTAGCTTACTTAGTGACTTACTAAGTATTCTACATTAGTGCTATATGAGAAGGCTATATTAGTATGGTATGAGAGTGAATTTAGTATAATACTTACCAGGGGTGGTTCATAAGATAGGGAGGTGTGTCCAGCATCAGTGTGAGGGCTTGAGAAGGAGTGGTGCAACAAGTGTGATTTGGGAGGCACAATCTTTGTCAGCACAGGGATTCTCATTGGCACAAGGTGTTGAGAAAGGGTGGGGTAAGAGGAGCATATAGGTATAGCTACTGTGATGGCCAGAAAGGAGGTGCTGTGCGTGGGTGATCAGTGCTACATGAGAGTGAGATAACTTATGTGGGTGGTCCAAGGACAGTTGCAAAAAGTACATCAGCAAACTAACCCTTAACTGGCCAGAGTGGATAGGACTGGATAGAGTCCCAGCTCTACCAGCTCTTCCAACAAGGTACCTAACTGGCTGGCCCTGCCCAGCTCCATCCCAGACTGTCCCAGATCATTCCGAACTGTCCCAGCATTTATCAAAGTAAGGTAAAAGTATAGAATTAAATTACACTAATTCTAATTCTACATTTATTAGTATGCTTTTAGAACATCTTTAATCCTTCTAACTCTAATTCTATTTCTACACTTATTAGAATACTCTTAGTACACTTGGGACCCAACCACAACACTAACTATGTGGCCTTGTGCTTAACCTTATTATTGGACAACATATAATACTTTCAAAGTCCTATAACCATATATATTATTATTAATCAGAAGTTGTATATAACCCATTATCCATTCATCATACTTTAAAATTAACAAGTCCCACTAGTAGTGCTAATTATTTGTACTACACTTTTATCTTCATATGTGCTTCACTTTTTTGCTACACTTTTGATATACTTTTGATACACTTTTGTGTGCTTTTTTGAAATTAGAATTAGAATTAGAATTAGGATTACGATAGGAATAAGAGTTAGAATTATTAGAACTTTGCTACATGAATTCATTATAACTGTGATAGTCCAGGACAATCTGTCAAAGCCTGTAAAATCTAAAACATGTTATTAATTTTAAAATCAAAACTACTGTCAATAATTAGTTTGCCAAGATGATTATATCATTATATAATCATATTCTAGTCATGTGACAGTCTGTGCCATCTTGGATAAAGCTATCATAGTCTGAAGCAATTGTGATCTCTGGAGTCAAAACTATGGATGAGGGTTAGTTTGCTAATGTAATTCTAATCCTAGTCCTAGTCCTAATCATAATACAATCCTAATCCTAACCCTAATGCTAGACTAGGATCCTTTCCCACCCTCCCCCATCACCCCCTCCTCCTCCTCCCCCCCCATTACCACTCCCCCTCCCCCATCATCACCTCCCCCATCCCCATCATCACCTCCCCCTCCCCCATCATCACCTCCCCCTCCCCCATCATCACCTCCCCCTCCCCCATCATCACCTCCCCCTCCCCCCCTCCCTCCCCCATCACTCCCTCCC
>JBBPOB010000510.1:0-15876 GCA_038091275.1 Tylopilus subfusipes | reverse complement strand
ATCTCGACATCAACGGTGGGTTATTCAGCCACAGTCACGTTTCGCCCCCCCTCTACAAGGTTTAGTTCAGGCTCACCGATCAACCCATACTCCCGGATATACCCTGAGGAGATGATACAAACTGGTATTTCCACCATCGACACGATGAACTCCATTGCCCGCGGACAGAAGATCCCTATCTTCTCAGCCGCAGGTCTACCACACAACGAGGTAACCATAACGTTGGCTTCGTTATGCCTATCTCTGACGCTCACGTCAGATTGCTGCGCAAATCGTACGTCAAGCTGGCTTGGTGAAACGTCCCACGAAAGACGTGCACGATGGTCACGAAGACAACTTTTCGGTGGTGTTCGCCGCTATGGGTGTCAACATGGAAACGGCGCGGTTCTTCAAGGAGGACTTTGAGTCCAACGGAAGTCTCGATCGAGTCACGCTGTTCCTTAACCTGGCGAATGATCCAACGATTGAGCGTATCATCACGCCTCGATTGGCACTGACGACCGCCGAATATTATGCGTACCAATTGGAGAAACACGTGTTGGTGATATTGACAGACATGTCGTCGTATGCGGATGCCCTGCGTGAGGTACGTTTTGATTCCGTGAAGTGTGTTGGTTGTTTCGGCGTATTCACGTCCTAACGACAGGTGTCCGCAGCCCGTGAAGAAGTGCCAGGGCGTCGAGGGTACCCAGGATACATGTACACTGACTTGTCCACGATTTACGAACGTGCTGGTCGTGTGGAGGGGCGGAACGGTTCGATTACTCAAATTCCCATCCTGACCATGCCTAACGACGGTGCTTCCTTTCCACAATTCCCAAGGTCCGCTGGCTGACACCGATCACTGCAGACATAACACATCCCATTCCTGACCTGACAGGGTACATTACCGAAGGGCAAATATTCGTCGATCGCCAATTGCACAACAGACAAATATATCCCCCGATTAATGTGCTGCCATCACTTTCGCGGCTGATGAAGAGTGCGATCGGCGAGAAACTCACGAGGAAAGACCATGGTGACGTATCGAACCAGCTGGTGGGTTGTGCCTTGATTCTGCGCATGATGGTTTTTATTCAGGCTGCCACGTGTATGTAGTTCGCCAAGTATGCGATCGGACGAGACGCGGCTGCGATGAAGGCTGTCGTTGGGGAGGAGGCGCTGTCTGCCGAGGACAAGCTGGCGTTGGAATTCCTGGACAAGTTTGAGCGGCAGTTTGTGGGACAAGGTGAGACGAGATGAGATGATTACGGGGTGTCTGGAATCTCACGTGATGTGGTAGGACCGTACGAGTCACGGACGATCTTTGATTCGCTCGACCTTGCGTGGACGCTGTTGCGCATCTTCCCGAAGGAACAGCTGAACCGCATCAACCCGAAGATAATTGCGGAGTTCTATGGACGGAAGCCGACGAAGAAAGCAGCCGAGGAGGAGCAGGAGACGGACGGGAAGGTGATTGATGTGTAGATAAACATGTGGAGTGTGAATGATAAGGACGAGCGCAAAGTTTCGAGAGAGGGAGCCGCGTATGAACGTGGGCGGTGCACGTTCTGTAGCGAATTCGGCGGACGTGCTCCATCGATGTTGAAATGGACTGCCAAAAGAGCGTAAGACGCTCCCGATCCTCGTTTCTAGCCGGACAGCGTGGCAGCCTGCCAGTCCCTTACCACTACCAGCTGGTATCTGCCAGGCAACCAGGGCCTCCCACCCAGGTCTGTTTCCGTCGTGTCCTGATCCCATGCGTTCGCCCTGAGCCTCTCCATATATATCATCTCACTCCACACTTCCTTCCCTTCCTCTTTTTATCTCGAGCCCGTCCGTCCCCACAAAGTCCCCACCCCCCCATGGGCGACCTTCGCCACCCCATCCAAGAACTCAACTGCAGAAAACGAAAGGCGGACGCTGACCAGGATGCCCAGCTCCCGATATCCCAGTCCCCCCAGTCTCCCGCAGATCCCATCCTAGGCGACCGCCCATCCTCTCCACACCGTCCCTCCCATGCACCGAGACAACCACCGTCCAGCCCTTGGCTCGACACCGACACCGCGCATGCCGTCTGGCCCTCTGAACACTCCCCGACCGACTCCCCGCCCGTCTCCCCGCTCAACGCCGATCCCGCCCATGCGCGGTTCCCCAAGCGTCCTCGGATCGACACCAATCACCTCGCCAAGACCCCCCCCACACCCGACAGGCATCCCTCCTCCCGCGCGTCGTTGCCCCCTCACACGCCCACTCGGCGTTCCCGCAGGAGACCTGACCACCGCGAACCACTCTCGCCATCGCCATCCTCCCCACAACCGCCTGTCCTCAGGATTGAGCCACATTTCCCGTCCGCAGGCAACCTCCACCCCGCCTTGCAGCCTCCATTTCCGCACATAGATCTCACCTCCCCGTACATTCCTTCTCTACATCCGTTGATCAACCGACAGACGCTCAAGGAGTTGGATTTGAGTGCCATCCTGCGCAATCCACAGCTTCGTACGTCCCCACTCCTCCATACTGTTGCCATCCTGCTCATTCATTTCCGACAGGCCATGACCTCCTCTTCGACGCCGGGTTGCAGTTCAGGCCCACCTCTGGTCGGAAAAAGCGCGAGCTCTCGGACAGGTACTGGCGTGCCGTCGCACAGGAACTCGAAACTGGTTGCACGTGTATCTCCTTTGACATGCAATGGCAACCGTCCGACTGTGCCTGCGTCTGTCGCCGCGTCCCTCTTCCTCCCCAGAACCCCGTCCTCACGTATTCGACCTCCCGCCGTGTTCTCACCCTCCGGATGCCCTCGCGCATCCGAATATTGCTGACAGAATTCTTGGAAGTCCTCCTCTTCGTCATACAGCCCCTGACAAGTATCTCAGACACATACGCTAATCCATCTACTTTTCAAGCACAGATCGAGAGACACGCTGCTCAAGCTGCGCATCTTCGGTCCGTGTTCGACCCGGAGCTCATCCACCAGGAACTTCAACACAATCTTTTCGACCCTTCTGGGCTCTTCATCGTCATCGGTCAAACCCTGAAGAGCCACTGTGCACCGATGCGTGATCGCGCAGTCGATGCCATGGTCGAAGTTGCCAAGGCCTGTGCTCCAGGGGGTGGAGGCAGTAAGGCGGATGCCGTCAAAGCAGTGCGAATGTGTCTTGACATTTTGGAACTCATGAAACTTGTCCGTTCATCAGATAGGCTCTTAATTTATGCATGCTGACATATGAATTAGGACATTGCAAACCATCAATTGCAAACCCTACGCCCTTTTCTCATCGACAGTTCGGGTCAGTATGAGCTCAAGGCGTTCAAAAGCCGCAGAGGATTGAGTTCATCCCTGGATCTCACACTGGAATGGATAAAGTTATCCCACCGCCAGCTGTTCGCATCACCCACTTTTATTCACCCCTCCTTCCCATCTGGGTCGCTTCATTATGGTAGCCTTTCGCACACGCAGAAGACATACGTCAGCGTTCTCAAGGGGCTGACCGACCTCGTTTTCAACCCACCTTCCCCCGCACCATCAACTCCGCAGAATTCGTCATCCACTGCCTTCCAAGCCATGTGTCCCTTGCCCTTGTATCCGGAGACCACCTATCTCGACAGCGCACGGCTACTGGTCTTGGCGGCCGATGCCGCCGATACGGCAGCCATGTACATGTTTTTGCTGCTGTATCGCCAACTCGTGTTCTCGGATACTGGTGACGTAGCTGGCGTTCTGCGAGATCAATCACGCGTCAGCGATGCTGAGCTCCTCAGACTCAAAAAGGAGATAAGAGATATCGCATCATCGCATCTCGGGCAGTGCTTCAAATATGGGAACGTGGAACAATCACAATCTTCTGTACCCGATGCCGACCGCGAGAAATGGATCAAGACCAAGCAAGACATTGTGCTTCAGGTTGCGCTTCGAGCCAAAGAGGCACAGATCGGTCTTTCTAGTCGCCCACATTCGTCAGCGGACCCCCATACTCCACATTTCCACGCCCCCGATGAACGCGTGTTAAAGCTTGCCGAACGATGGTCCGAAACACATGTACGGCCGAACTCAGCTCTTGGCACGATGCTCAAGAATAGAATCCGTGACACAGTTTTCAACCAAGTCCTCGCCATCGCCTATCCACCTAGAGACTCGTTACCTCCTCTCACCAGGAGCTCTGAAAACGGGGCTCCCGCACCCTCAAACTTGGCTTCCGGTATGGAGCCCCTTGCTGACGAGATTCGCTCGCTCGCAGAGCGACTATCCCGCTTGGCGCAAATACATCTCGGGGTTTACTTACCGCTTTATGAACAGGAAGACATTTTGTCCGTCGTCATGACTACAGCGTCTTAGTGTCTTGCCTTTTTAGACATTTACCTCTTACTCACTCTACTGGTATACCCATCATTGGTTCCATCTTGTCGGGCTTTACTCACGGGCGCATTCTGATTGAGAACTTGGGAAGTAGTGACAGAATCAATTACCATAGGCAATCAATAATACCGGTCCATGAACCAAGCTGCGTGTGGTAACCCACTGACTCAACGATGCTAGCCGAGAACATTGCGAGGCAAAAATTACCTCGAAATTAGACCACCTTGCGCCGCTTCGTTCCCCTTCCTGTGTCAAGTGACCCTATGGGACGTCTTCTCTTGCCAGCCAATTGTTCGATTCCGACTTCGCTCCGGGAAATTGGGCGCTTTTTCTTCTCTTTTTGGCTAATTTTCTTTTGCTTCTTCTCCAACGCCTTCTTGACTGCTCGCTTTCCGCCAACCGAAGCGATGGCATCGAGGCGCGCTTCGGCCAGCAGCTGTTTCTTTTCAGCTGTAAAACGTTGAAGGAATACATGAATGCCGGAAAAGGCCGAGGCTTTATGCAAAGCTTACACCGTTTCATCCACCATCCAGCCTTCCCTTCCTTCCGCTTTTCCTTTTCTGCCTGCTTGGCAGACTGCAGTGCTTTTAGTTCTGCGCGTTCCCGATTGTCCAAGTTGACAGCGCTCTCCGCCCTCTTCATGGCACGTTCGAGCCGTTTCACTTCTTCCTCGCGCTCCGCCCTCAAGTGCGACGGCGAGTTCACGAGCAGCTTGCGCGCCCGTTGGACATGTTCACGCAGAGTCGCAAG
This sequence comes from Tylopilus subfusipes, assembly GCA_038091275.1. Taxonomy (NCBI): domain Eukaryota; kingdom Fungi; phylum Basidiomycota; class Agaricomycetes; order Boletales; family Boletaceae; genus Tylopilus; species Tylopilus subfusipes. The sequence goes on along the minus strand of JBBPOB010000510.1, from coordinate 10,790 downwards.
TTCGTCGTTGCGTAAACTTGGCAGGAAGTCATAATGTTGTTTGAACTTGGAAGGATCGTAACGACCGGCTGCATGCATGAAACGCGGGTCCCTTGGACTCTGACATGACAATTGCGATATGAACATGGCGGGAGAACGTCGGGTGTGTTTATGAAACACGTACTGGCAGCTTGTCGTCAACGACTACCCTGCGGCGGCTCACTGGACGTTTAGATGTTACCTCGACAGGGCTGCGGAAAGGATACGTGGGACAGACGTGAATGAGAAGAGTGAGGTGCCTACGCGTGCTTGTTCGCTCGCTTGTTCGCGCCATTCTTTGGTTTGGACGGTTCATCTGGTTTTTCTGCGTGCTTGCCTTTGGTCGGACGAGGGGATGGGTCGTCATCCTCCGATGCGCCGAAATCGCCCTCGGATTGGACCTCGGAATCCGGCTCGGTGTCGCTGAGTGCTTGCGCTTGAGCAAGGGAACGCTGAGCGCTCCGAAGCGTGCCGAGAGGCAATGTGGAGAGGTCTACAACAATAGATATCGTCAGCTCACCCCTGCAATGAACCGTTGGCAGACATACGGACCTTCTTCGAGAGATCGCTTCAACAGAAAAGGTGTACGTGTCAGCGCAAGGATGGGGCCGTATTGTAGATGAGGTGCTCACCAATTTCCGTGATGGCCCTGGTTCGCTTGCACTATGATCATCGTCGTCGTCCTCCTCCTCCTCGGGGCCTGAGCCCGAGACATCGTCCGTTTGCTCTTGCAGCTCGAGGTCCTCGTCGTCCATCCATTGAGCAACCCGTGGGGCGTCGAAGTCCTCTCCGTCTCGGTCCGAGTCTATGCTAGTGTCGTCGTCGTCGCTCTCGTTGCGGGCTTTCTGAGGACGTGCTGTGATGGAATGCGCAAGTGCAGGACCTTCTGGTTCTGACAAGTCGAAGAAATCAGTGGCCTTTGGTCGGGCTTGTTTGGCCAGCAGGGCCTTGGACCGCTGGAGGTTTTCGTGACGGGGCATTGCCAATTGGACTGACCTATCGGCGGGACGAGGTCGAGGGGCCATAGTACTAGAGATTCGCACCAACCTGTCTATATTTATCTCACGCAAGGCATACATACATGGTTTCATCTAAACACATATCGCAGCAACCCATGGTCGAGTATACATGATCCAAAAATTCGAAGCCTCCCGAGATGGGGACAACGCCGACTAACTAGCTAGAATGGAGATCCATGGACATGCGTTAGACATGCTATGACCAGCATGCAGCCAAGTCCACGCGCAATACTCAAGTATCCGAATCATGCAGAACGCATGTGGTTGCCTTCACAAGAAGAGTGAGCTCAAGTTGCCGGAATCGCCAAACACTGTTCGAAGCAAGTCCGGCGTGATGGTGTTGCTCATGCGAAGCCTGCTTATGGTAGCTGATCTGGGTCGAATGCTGAAAAGGATGCGATCGTTTTGCACGAGATATATATGTTGGTGATTTCAGGAGGAGTTGCTAGGGTTCCTGTAAATAGTAAACAAGTACAAACTGTGTAGATATACCAAGGGAAAGCGTAACATTCACCACACAGTGGTCTGCCAATGGTTGGGGCAAAGAATCGGCGGGTTATACAAGTCGATTTGAAGAGGGCAGGGAGGCTGCGACAGGCATGCCAATGTGGACGCGTGGCCCATGGGGCCAACGACAACAGAAGAGACGAATGAACGAGCTGAGAAACGCGTCTGACAGATGTAAAGAATCTAAACCTTTCGAGACAACCAGCAGCAAGTGAAAATCAAAGTTTATTTGTTGGACATGCTAGGCGACCAGCAAACAGCCAAGTTTACGCAAAATTTGGGAGTATCTTAACAGATACGCTAGCCTATCTTGAATTCACTAGGAGATGATCTCGAACTCAGGACTCCAGTTGCCAGAGTCACCAAACACTTTTGGGAGTAAGTCAGGTGCAATGCTAGTGGTGCTTATCCAGAGTGCCTTACAAACGATTCGGTATGTCCCAGGTTTGACGTGAGGCACTTGAATCTCGACTTTACTGGCTAAAATATCAAAACCATCAGCCAGTACGTTATCTGGTGGAAGTCTGCTCAGTGCTGGTGGTTGGTGATCTGGGTCGAATACTTACCAAGGATAACACCATCGTGCACAAGTTGGATCCTGCCGACGGAGTTGGTGATGTGAGCAGGGTGGTTGTTGGTATCCCTGTAAAGAGCATGATATGAGCGAATATGGGTACCAGAATGCGCTTACATACCAGGTGACAGCGTAGTGTTTACCTATGTACCACTTAGTGCCCGCCGTGGGACGCTCGATTGTCGGGTTGTACTCGTCGAGTTCTTTAGCCCCGGAAAAGGGCAGGGAGGTTGTAAGCGCAAGCAGGCTAATGAGACGCGTGGGCCAAATCATGATGGGGAGAGGGAATAGCCAACGACGACAGCAGAGGTGCGTCTTTATAAACACCAGAGTCTGACAGATGATACTGACATTTTTCTTTGTGTCTGAATCTCAGATGTGTAAACTGAGCGGGCTAGGATGAGAGACGTGAAAACGAAAAGCCCGTCTGAAATATAGCACATGCCTTGGTTTCACACGTAAATAAGGAAAGTGTATCGAGCTGGTAACGCCAGTGAGGTAGTAGCACAGAATTGGTATGTATGCAGCATACAACCGTCTTGGTAGGATCTGAATCATTGATGGTAAGAGTTCGCTCCAGTTGCCAGAATCACCAGACCTTTAAAATTGCTAGCCAGCGTATGATTTAGAAGTTTGCTCGATGGCCGATTGGTTTGGTGACTTCTGGAAGGCTGTAACCGCCAGAGTCTGACAAATGAAGCTCGGATGTCATCCAAGCCGCTTGGTGAACCGGTTAGGCCTAGGATTAGTTGTATTGCCGTCTATTCCATGTACCTGAAACAAGACTGGCAGCTTATCGTCTATGACTATCCTTGACTACCCTGCGATGGCTCACCGGATGTTTACGGGTTCATTTGACAGGAGTGCAGGATGGATACATCATGATGTGACCATCATCGAAGGGATAAATAATGTGCCTGGATGTAGTTTGAACCTGACGTTCTACGCGTCTGTGTAAACAGTTTTGGTCATCGGAAGCACCCGAGCTTCAGAAAGCCGCGGAAAGCGAATGGTCCAAGACTAGTCTGCGTGTGCTTGTTCGTTCGGTTGATCTGGTCTTTCCTCGTGCTTGCCTTACCAAGTTTGGTTGGATGATCAGGCCTTCAGGCCTCCAGGGGTCGTCATTCTCCGACGCGATGGAATCGCTCTCGGATCGAATTTCGGAATCCGACCCAGTGTCGCGACTCGCTGAGTACTTGCGCTTGGGCAGGGGAGCGCTCAGCGCTCCAAAACGTACCGAGAGGCAATAATTAGTAGAGAGAGGTGTAAGCCTCGTTGGCATACAGTCACGTGTGCCGCTGTATATGTACCGATCCTCGTAGAGATACAGCAGTCACTAGTCACCCTACCTCGTAGTCCCCGTACAGAGCGTGGTCCTGTTCTTGTGTCTGCCGTTCTCAGTGTTTCCGCCGTTGGCCACGGCCGGTTTCCAAGAGGTTCGCGATAGCAGGTTACCGCTACGACGACGAATCGTTTAGATTAACAGGGTAAATGGACAAGCAGATACCATGGCTAATACAAGGATACCGACTAAGATACACCATACGCATGACTGTCCACACGGGGCAACGCCCTGAAGAGCAATAAACACGGATTTAAAAAAAAAGGCAAATGGACCATCTTCGAGAGATCGTTTCCACAACAACAAATAAGTGAGGCGTATCGCATGTGAGGTGTGTTCACCAATCTCCGTAAAGGCGCTCGCTCGCTCGCACAGTGATCGTCCTGCGGCGTCTTGCATTGGTCCGCTGCGGCCCGAGACAGCCGCGATCACGTGATTTACTCATGTAAATTACAGCAAACATTGAACGCGACGCGTAAACGAGCGCGTTTAATTGATTAATTATTTTCGTATTTAGTCGTGGTCTCCTGCTTGTGCACTTGTTCTCGAACTACGACGACGACGACTGCAACACCCTGTCCTTCCTCTTCGTCGTCGTCGCCGTCGCCGCCGTGTTCACATTCTCCTCATGTCTCTCCCTACTCCTCCCGCTACCTTGCATCACCGCGACAAGGAAATCCGCTTGCCTGGGTCCCGTGTCGCCTGGGCCCAACAAAATCAGTATTTCATCCTCTCCTGTAACCCTACACTGTCTCCTCCTCATCCACTTCGGCCGTGTGTTGAACAACCTGCCAAGTCTATCCTGAAGAGGCGCGACCACCCCTCCCTCTTGCCACCAGAGGAGAGCCTCAGAGAGATCACTCCGGAGCCCGAAGACCCTCTTGTTGATCTCACCTATCTCTCCAGACCGGTCCAGCAAATAATCTCACCCGACTCTACCCTCCGCGACCTCATCGAGGCCTACTCTGTCTTGCATGTCAGATTACGGGCGGCAGTCGCGAGCTCAACAGATGCCGACGCGTCTTGGCCACTCTTCCAGCCCCTCCGCAAGAATACACACATGTTCACCCAAGCCGTCTGTCGTGATCTCGGTAAGGCACTCGTTGAGCCTAAATCTGATCTCGCATCGGAGGACGATATCCCCTTGGAGTGCGAAAAGGAGTGCGAGGACAACGAAGCGCGCTCTCTGTTACCTTCTCCAAAGCAAAGCCCCAGGAAAAAGAAGCGGGGCATGTCAGCTTCTCAAATTAAATTTGCCAGAGACCTTTGCACAACAACTCATGCTGTTCTGCGGCTCCTCAGCGCTATATTCACTTCGCAACCCCTTCACCAACTATTCCATGGTACGTCCTGGCAGTACTCGTCTGCTGTGACCCACTTAAATATCTATAGATGTTCAGCTGCGCGACATGCTCACACATGTGCTGGCAATCCCTATGGCCGATGAATTACCCACTCCAAATGCACGAAAGACGTGCGCGCTATCAATCTGGCTATTACAGGTTCAGCGACTTCCTGAAATTGTTTTGCTCCCTGCTCGTGACAGAATTGCATTCGCTCTGCGGCGTGGCATGGAAGGTGAACTTGGAAAAGAGGGTAAGAAAGGATCTGCATGCGATGGGCTCAAGGTACACATACATTGCAAAGAATGAACCCAACAACTAACTTGCTGCCGCAGGCCATCCATGATTTATCTATCCACCAGCCGACCACATTCATTCCCGCTTTCACTGAACTCTTGCCATCTATACTGGCGAACCTTTTGGCACCGACACTCGGTTTGCGAACTCAAGCATGCCATGCACTTGGGGGGTTTGTGCTGGGCTGCGTTACTCTCCCATCCGGATCTGTTCATGCCCGCATATCGAATATCGTCTCTACCTTCTTGACTACTTCCGCTTCCTCTCCCCGACGTAGTCCTGAAAAGCCCGCACCGGAGCCGGGCATCATCCGGGCTCTCCGAACGACTCTCAATACCGTCGATCCGCAACATGTCGCACATGGTCCTGTGTGGGCTTTAAGTGTCCTCGCCTCTTTAATCGTGCTGCTCGGTCCTTTAGTTTGCACAGATGCTCGACTTAACCGCATCGTAACCGCACACCTCACTCTCGCCATGCGCAACAAAAAGAGTTCTGTCCGTGCTCTCGCCTCTCTACTGTGGAGGTGTGTTGCTTGGGCCTACCTTCAGCCACGTCTAGAATTTTATCCTGAAGGAGGAGAGGGACACGAAGAGGTTGGTGGGGAGCAAGACACTCAAGTAGCGCGCGAAAGTTGTTGGAGGTTAGTCAAGTCGGTGGTCGATATGGGGACAGGTGTCTCGACTGTGGCAGCGCTCTTGGGAGACGACTGGGATGATGAAGGTCGATTGGGGAAGGCTCTACAGGTTGTCAAGATCATGATTAACAAAGGGGGCCAAACCACTCTTGATGCCATTGACATTGCAAATATACTCGTCAATCATGAGAACACTGGCAAATCTTGGTCGATAAACAAGTTGTTGCCCTACTCGCTCTTCTCCTCAAGTCCTGGGTTGCTAACTACCGACTACAAGACGCTCTCTACTGCTGTGAAACCGATATTTGACGAATGTATCCAGTTGAACGACATTCGACCGCTGACTCGTGATCAGCTGGCAAAGGATTGGGTATTTAACGAACTGATAGAGATCTGGAGGGCAACTCTGGGCTGTTTGAGGGCACCTGATGGTTGCTCTTTACCGGTAAGCCTCATTGATCTATACAATCCATTGCTCACGAATACGGCCAGTCTGAGGCGCTCGCAACTTGGAATGGTCTCATGAAAGCCAATGTGACCGCCCTTCTTGGTCGGTAACTACTTATTGATATCCCCACACTTTCATTGATCTTCTGGTTTTCAGATGCTGATGACCATGACGGTGTCATCGAATTTGCCTCCAAATCTGCGTCCATTCTCGCAGAGATTCTCCGTGATCCACAGCTAGATCTCTCCTTGACCGCTCGTCCAACTTCGTCAAAGACTGCTTCACGCTTACGGGCGACCAAAACCATGGCAGTGCGGTCTAATGCTGCCGTAAAACTCGGCGCCGTTAGAGAACTTTGGGCATGCATGCGGACTATCTTTCCGAGCAACCTGCTTCATTCGGGAGGTGCAAAGTTACTGCAGTGCCTCGTCGAGGATGAATCTGATCTCGTTTTGTGGGAATGTGATGCTCCCGATGCTGCAAGGGAGGAGTGGGCGAGGTTGTGTGCAGAGACCCTAGCTCTCTGTGATGTCGAGGAATTGGAGAAGTTCTGGGCGAAAAGGTCGCAGTCTTGTGCCACCATGTCATATGAACCTGGGGTGCGGAGTCTAGTATGGGGTTGCTTCGTGGAGATGTGGACCACAGATTCTGAGGCATCTTGGGAGGGTGCAACCGTCCTCCTTGGGGTACCGTTCGAGTAAGTTCTCGGCTCGTGTCGTCTGCATCATTTATCGATGACTGACAGTGACCGTAGTGCTTGGGAGTTCAGCAATGAAGAGTTCGGCGCATGGGATGGGTTCCTTAAACACACGATGAACAAAGCGAACGATAACGGAACGGACGCCATAGTGGTCTTGGATCATGTTGCCAGCGTGGTAGCACGATCCCCTTGCCCAGCCTTCGCTTCTTCGACTCGTGTCGCCGACCTTCTTTTATCACATTGCGACATGGATGACATAAGGGAACTTCCCAGCAAAGTTTTCGAATTTGTCAACGACACGCTGCTTTCGACGTATCCCCCACAACCACGCAACCTGAAGCCATCTATGTGGCTCATCGCATCCCTCACGCGTGCGGTTGACGCGTGTCCGGTGGACTTGCGTCTAAATTTACTGGAAGTCGTTCAGGACGGTGTCGGTGCTTGGTTGTCGGATGACTATCGCGTCTTCACGCGAGACGAATATGCACTGGATGTGCTGCCTCTTTATCAAACTGCTTTGTTGGGTATTCAAGACCTCCCTCGTAGCCTTCAGGTCCTCGAAACCCTCTCACCTTTCCTCCAATCAGTATTTATTGGCCGTGACGACAAACCTAGGATCGCCAGGGAAGCATTTACCGAATTTTGGACTACGACTTTCGGTGGTGTCGAAGAACCAGAGGGCGGTTGGCCCCAGGATCTTCGAATTTGTCTCTTTCCGACCGAGGAGAACCTCACGGAGCTCGACAGTGAGCCCTCTAGTGATCTCGAAGAGCTCGAAGATGCCACAGTGTGCGTGCCTTCACCTGAAAACAGTAGTTCAGAGGATCTCTCTCGAACCTCAGTTTCGTCCCCGCGATCCGGTTCGCTGTGTAGCGTACGAACTCCACAGGCTTCGGAGGACGACAGAGTGTCATCACCATTTATTGGGCGCCTCGGACCTGCGCTCTTCACGCCGTTGACGGATCCCAAAGTATCATTGACTAGTCCACCTGGAAGCTGTTCCCCTCCTATGACCGGTACTGTTACGGAACCTTCAACCCCTATTACTGGTTCACGATCATCTCGTGTTCCCACTCCGCCTCGCCCGCACAAGCCGATGAGCACCCCGGAATCCTTCCAGTCCCTTTTGCTCGAACCACCCACTGGAACCCTCCCCGTTTATCCCACAACCCCCACAACACCGCGCTCAGTGTCTAAGGTTCGTTCGAATCTTTCCCCTGGCAAAGGACGCGGGTTTGGCGACAAAGAAAACGTTTCGCCACTGCCAGTATTGTCTGCTGTGGAAGGGCTATACTCTACCCCAAGCAAGCGTAAACCTTCGTCTGTGCTTGGTAAACGTCAGATGAGTGACGAGTTGCCTCGAGAAAGTGCAACGAAAAAAGGACGAATGTCATTCATTTGGTCCTCTATAGAGTTCCCCTCGGCTGGCGACAACGACTTGGAGGAAGAGCTGATGGTGGAAGCTGTTCTCTCCCCACCGGCAAGAAAGGTTCCAGTACACTCTGAGCAATTCCTGGCGCCAAACGAGTTCTCCCCCACTAGCACGAACTCCCGAAAGCGGAAACGACAGCGGATCGTTATGGAAGCTGTTATTGTTCCGTCACTGGCGGACATCCAACGTCGGCAACGTAGCGTGCACAGGAGGGCTAGTACCGAGTGCGTCAGTGCTGTTTCTGCATCATCCCCCGGCCTCCGCCGCTCGTCGTCAATGTCCAAGCTCCGTGATTCCTCTGATAATGAAACGGTGGCGCTGCGGAGGAAACGATTGAAGCTTTGGGATGAGGTCAACACGAGCCCGTCTCCTTCTCTGACCCCACTGGAAGAGACAGTGATCGCGGGCAGTGGTAAGTACCCAACCCTTGGAATCGTATGCTTTCGTCTGAGTATCATTTGCAGACGATTCAATAATGCTCGTGGGTACTGGGAGCAGAATATCTGACTCGGAAGGCTCAGACGACGACCCGCATTTAGGACAAGTGTCGCCTCGTCACCTGGCTTCTCCCGCTCCACGACGACATATGATTCTTGATTATGATTCGTCCAGTGATGATGCACCCTCATCCAGCCCATCGAGAGACCTCGTTGCCCGGCGCCAGCAACGTTTTCGACTTGTCGCGCAAACCGTTTGTACATAGCTGATTCTGCATATCTTCAGACTAATCGCATCTACTCGCATTGTTATCATTTGTATTATCTCTGCATAGCTGTGTTCATAACCGTCACTCATCAATTCAAGCATAGAGTAATTGACATCTGGTTCTTCGTCCCTCCGTCATCGGAATCGTCCCTGGTTCTTTGATGATGTTAAAAGCTCAGTCGCTCCAATTTAAAGGGGATCCTCAGCCCACCCACCTCGCCGCTGTACTGCCATGTCCCGCCCTCTTTCTGCCTCCACTGTAACGTCCTCACTGATTGCCAGCGCTGATGACGCCTGGACATGTCTTATCGAACGAATCTTCCACTACGGTTGGGCACCGCTAGCAAGACTTGCAAGGACCGCGGTCCTGTCGTAAGTAGAATTACCGACCCACGTTGACCACCCGTCCTGTAGAAATTAATTCACCCCGCTAGGCTTTTGCAGAGAATTGTCCGAGGCAGTCTGCGCGTCATTGCCCTCAATGACGTCCATCAATTTCCCCCCTTGCAGTGCGCAGATGCTCCGAGCTCCCCCGATGACTCGTTGAAGGCAGAGCTGCGCGTCATCAAAGACGTGTTTTGGCTCAGACTCTTCGCCATGGCCGACCTAGGCTTTGCGGAAGCATACATGTACGGTGAAGTTGAATGCGATGACCTAGTGTCCCTCTTCAAGGCAGATCGAGCACCAAATACCGCAGAGCACTATATATACTGACTTTTTTTTTTGGCGCAGATATTCATTCTCAACCGCCAAAACTTGTCTGAAATGGACTCTTGTGCCTCATACCTGCTCCGTATACCGCAAAAGCTAACGTCTTGGCGGTTCCTCAATTCCCTGGGCAACTCGCGATCAAACATTTCAGCACATTATGACATTTCTAATGCGATGTTTGCAGGTAAGACTGGAAATCTGACTGGTCGTTTCCATTTACTTAGCGTCGCATTTCGAAAGGATTCCTCTCCGAGGATATGACGTATTCCTGCGCCATCTTTGAGGATCTCGACGCCGACCTGGCTGGCGAATGTCAAGATCAACGCCCAGTGGCAAAGAACGGTGGAGGACTATCGCCCTCTTCGAATAAAGGAACACAATCTTCTGCCCCACACGACAGCCCGTCAACAAGGGATGAACTGTACGACGCGCAGATGCGAAAGCTAAACCACATCATCGCAAAAGCCAAATTTTCTCCTGGCCAAAAAGTCCTTGAGATCGGTTCGGGGTGGGGTTCTATGGCGATTCTCATTGCGCAGCGCTTTCCCGACACGACAGTAGATACGCTCACGCTTTCTGTTCAGCAGCAAACTTTAGTTCAAGCCCGGATCAAAGAGGTCGGTCTTGAAGATAGGGTCACGGTACACCTCATGGATTACCGCGCGATGCCCACTTCCTGGCAGTCATCTTTCGACAGAGTTATTAGCATCGAGATGATAGAAAACGTCGGCCTAGAATTCTTGACAGAGTATTGGCGCGTCGTGGACTGGGTGATGAAGAAACAAGGGGGTGTTGGCGTGGTACAAGTCATCACCATTCCAGAGGCTCGTACGTTTTGAGCCCCTTGGCGACGTCTTGGTCGAGCACCTTTCATATGCCTGAGTTTTTTTTTATATCTCGCTCAGGTTTTGCAAGGTATACTCGAGAGATCGATTTCATTCGGAAATGTGTTGTATTATTCTCGTATGGACTACGGTACAAACGGACTCGGTTAGATCCGCATTACATAATCACGTAGATAACCTTCGTCTCGATGCGACTCTACACCTCAGTCACTGAC
>JBBPOB010000509.1:0-15882 GCA_038091275.1 Tylopilus subfusipes | reverse complement strand
CGACCTCGAGGGATCGAGAGAACGGGAGGAAATATATGCGCCTATTGACGAGACTACCGAGGCGATCGACGAGGAGGTGAAACATTTGCGCGGTCAACGCTTTCGGGACAACGACGCGGACGAGTTGAGTACCATCAGCGAGAACGGTGACGACGATGGGGACAATGACGGATGACTTCCCCTCGCCCATGTTGAGTTGCATGGCGGTATTGCCGCCCGAGCGGGGTGATATCATCTCACTGGCAACCTCGGCCTGGACGCGACGGACCAAAAAGTTGCATTGAAGCTGTGGACGAGGAACGAGGCGTCAGGTGGTATATAGAAACATCAGACGAGACACGCGCCTGGACAAGTAGCCAGTCTGGATGCGCTTCGGCGTCCCACCCATCGCACCCTTCGTTCTGTAACTCCCGGCGAAGCTCTTCGCGAAGACTGTCGAGGTGTAGTCGGAGCAATCTTCGAGCCCGTTGTAGCTCGAGCGCGAGTAGAGCCAATTGTACGAGACATTCCTTCCAGTCGTCGGGAAGCACAATCGGTGATTTGGACGCGAGGGACCGGAAAAGTGCATGAGCAGTAATTCGTGGCCATTGACCAGATTGCGCGAGAGCTCGTTCGCTCTGGCTTTTCGGGGCGAGATACCACTTTGCATAGTCCAAGCCCTCGATGTAGCTGTCTCTGCGCAATGCATAGTGTTCTGCGAGCGTCTCGGCAGTAGGAAGCCTGGTGTCCTCCAGAGCTACAGAGCAGCTGTCCCTTTGAAAACATTCTGCACTAGTGCGGAGCGCCGAAACGTATCGACGCTGGAATGTATCCTCAGGCTTTGCGTTCGCCTCAACCGTAGTAAGTAATTGGTCCAACGGGCCGGAATCGGACTTGGGGAGTGAAGTATTCCCGTCAGCGGCGGTACAAGGGGGCAAACTGACATATTCTGGTAAAGATGGCGGGGGTCTGGCGAACAGCTGGTCCAACGTCATCAACCAGGAAGTGTGGGGTGGGATGCTTTGTGACGGTCGGAATGAGTATTGAGGAGTCGGGATTGGGGATGCCTGTGTGTATACGTTATCCAGGATAATCTGAACACGACCAAGGTGCTCCTTGAGCTTGAGATTATGGTAACAATTAGAAAAATGGCCCTGAATGCTGGATGTAAGATCCGATACGTAGTATAGATCGCAGCTGAGGGAGCACTGCGGAGGAGTCTCGCATGGCCATGCGTGCATCAACCTTCGTACTGTTGCATTGGTGTCCGAGTCGCGTCTGTCATTATACAATGTGTATCGACGTTTTCGTAGGTTCTTGATGCTCTCGCCTGTCCATGCAGGTTCGGAGCTTTCGGGGCTGTCTTCGAAGGAGAAGGCACGGTTGGAAATGTAACTCCGCAGGGTAGCCTCAGAGGGACGATATCCTTCTGAAAGATTGTAAGAATCATAAGGTGGCGGATCCTCCCATCGGAAGTCCGGGTCCCGCGCAAAGGCTATGAACATGGGGATCAGGTCGCTGAGATTTGATGAAGCGTATGCCATGGCGGGTAGGGAGAAAAGTAATTGGAACCATTTGCCGTCGTCGATTCTTCGCGAGAGTTTGTACGCTTGGAGCCAAATCAACGGAAAATTTGGAGACAACCACGAACTGTCATATTGCAACGACAATGAAACAGTCCCAGACAGGGTGCCCTTCCACGATTCCACCATGCTCAGAATATTCTTTCTGGTCGTTGTATGGGCAGACCGGCGGTGAACGGAAGTTGCTGCGATATAAGCACGTTGCTCGCCCGAGGAAGAGTCCACAAGGTCTCTGGCGGAGTACTGGACGTCGTGATTTGCCTCGGACGGCCGTCCGGAAAATTCAGATGGGAATAGATATCCAGCTCGTAGCGCACTGCGCTGAAGTAAGTGATCGTCGCGCAGCGGAAATTTCCGGAACGAAGGGCTGGATTGGTTCTCGAGGAACGTTTGAACTCTCTCGTAGTGCTCCTTGATTCCTTTGGAAACGGTGTACAGCTCGTGATGCTGGGTGCTCACAGGTAGATCGTGCCACTCCACCTTCTGCATACATTTCAGGTGTGCAGGGTACCAGGTGCGCGTAGGACATATGGACGCAAGCAGGCTGAGGAGCTCCGCTTCGCGAGGACCAAACCGCATGATCGACGAGCAACCGCCTGACCGCAGTAGAGACAAGGCTTCTTCTGTGCCCGTCCTGCCTGTTAGCGGATCAGTGCCGCAACCGCTAGTGAGAGCATGCAAGTAAGCGCAATACAACTTGTTTGTCAAGCTGACATTGCCCGTCAGGCAGCCCAGATCGGCATCGACTTTATAAGTCTGGTACGTGACCCGCTCAAGGGCGGAACCTGGAGTGTTGACGTTGACACGAACGTGATGGCCATCCTTCTGGAACGTGATTTTGCCATCGGGAATGAGGATGCATCGGGGGATGAGTTCGACGGCATTGGGATCTTTGATCTTCGGTCGAAGTACGAGGCGATTGACTAAACCAAAGAGAGTCCTGATGGATTGGTCTTCGTCGTAAACCATGCCCCGCATGTTGTGAGATTGGAGGTCTCCATCCTCGTCGACATAAAAGGACAGACCATAGCGGGGTAAGGATACGGAGAGTTGCATCGATGACATAGAACCACTGGAGTCGATTGGGGACACGCTGACGATGAGATTCTGCGGAGAATCCAGGGGTTGCAAGAGGTTGGAAACCATGTCCCAGGATTCGCTTCGGATGTCTACGAGCAACTCGTTGCCTTTTTGCATGCGATACTGCCCAAGGGTACAGACCATCTTCCAGTTCTCCGGCGATGCCTCCCAGAGGTTGTCAAGAGGCCGAATTTCCATGACGGAAGTGGAAAGATTCAGCCAATGAGCATGTCCTTCGATCAATACCGCAGGCAGGTCTCCCTTCAACTTGTCTTGTGCGATGAGCTCCATGATATCCGAATCACCAGGGTCTGATTTTCGTTTCGCTTTTATCACGAGATTTGAGCTGTTTCTGAGAGAAAAGTGCACCTACCATGTTGCGTGAGCACTCATGACTTGCCGTGCACCTCTAATAGTACGCTTACCTGGTGATCCGAAATCGTGCCCCTTATCGAGTAATCCATCCCCGAGAGATCACTTGGTATCACATCGAGTACTTGCTGGAGAAACGATCAGTATCCTGCTTTACATTGGGCATGAAGAGGCCTACTTCGCCAAAAATCAAGATGTATAGTGGATGCCGCAGAATGTTGCTCGGCAACCGCCCGAGTGGTTTCCCGTTGACCAAGAGCGACCCGTCAAGCAAATTGAAATTTACGACTTGCGAACTCTGCTCAGTCGTCGACGCCGTGTTGCACGAAAGCCACCGCGAATTCGGACTCTGTAATGGGGCCCACTTCGAACCTGGACGGTAATCAGGCCAAACCCAGCCGACGGCAAGGTCAATGCCTTGATCGCTGGAGTCGGCCTGAATAACGTCTCTGACGACACTCTCAAGAACCAGACAGAGGCGGCGATCCCGGTCTAGGAGTGACTGCGAATATACAGGGAGGGAAGAGACCTTGCTCGGCGTATGGTCATGGATCGATATAGCAGAGGAAAGGAGCATCTTGATATCTTCTGGTGTATGAAGAAGGTGGCGGATCATGGAGGCGTCAACATCGAACGTGCTTCGACAAGTAGCTGCCGCGTCTCGTAGAAACCCGCGGAATTCTTCATCGCCCGGGGTTTGGGTGAGCTTAGCCGAGAGCTCCTCTACCCAGGAGAATACTTTGCTGCGCACAGTACGAAGAAGTTCAAGTGCTTTGAGTGAGACAGCTTGATTGGGGTTGGACGCAAGCAGACGACGGAGCAAGAAGGAAATGGTGTCCATCGTCACCGCTTCCAACCAGTTCCCCTCAACGTCCCGGATGAGACTCTCAAGCTCTCTTAGAAGCGCGTCGCAAAAGGAGGGCTGTCGAAGCTCCCGATGCCACTTCCACACTGTATCGTCGAGCGGTCCAACTTGAGAGGCTGCCTGAGCCAACAGGAAATGGACTTCGTGACGGCGGAAGGTCAACGATCGCCCTCGAAGCTCTCGCAGGATGTTGAGCCATTGGAGTGGGTCGCCACTACGGAGGTGTCCGAACGCTATATATTCGTGAATGGAGATATCTTTGTGGCAATCAACTTGATTTGCCATGACTTCGTTCGAGGTGTGCGTGGTGGTACCAACATACTTCTGCAGGTTCTTGTATGGTCCACTTGGAAGTTTGTAGGTGCAATACCGTCGAATGTCGAAGGGACCTGAACCTTCGGAGACAGGAACGCGAGCACGGCTATCGAAACCATAGAAACTCAGACCATTGTTTACACAGACCCGTCCCTGCGTGGTGGGAATAGGTGTTTTGCTATAGTGAGTGACGACGAACGGCTTTGTATCGGAGGCGAGGGTGATGCGCGATCTCGGGTGTCGAACAAGATAGGGCTTGAGTGCGGCATAACCGGTGAGCTGGATATAGGGTTCTTCTGGTGAAACGGATGGAGAACAGAGATCGACCAAGAGATGGAATGTGGCGGTACGCCACATGCTGAATACAACCGGACAATCTAATTCGAATACCACGACCTCTGCATCGAGCTTGTCAGCGGGCAACGGCCACTCGTGAACGGTTATCTGCATGTTCTGATATTCTCGTTCGGTGGAACACTTGTTGCAGTAGCTAACATGGTACTCTGAGCCATACCGATTCATGGCGTAGTCGTGATCAAGTCGAGCGGCCTTCTGCTTGAGTTCGGCATGACGAGCATTCGCTCTCTTGAGTTCAGCAACCTTTTCACGAACGTCGTGCCGAGCTGCCTCTTCGATTCGAGCCTTGAGACGCTGAAGATGCGAAGACTTTCTGTAGAAGCGGACGGCAAAACTATCTGCGACGATTGAGGGTGAAAACACCGACCACCCGCTTTGGGATCGGAAGTGGCGACGTGAAAGATACTGATATGCACGCTGGAGACGACAGAGGTTTCCAGTTCTGGAAAGTAACAGATGTTCCAGAATACTGGTGGGAACTTCTGGAGAGTAGTCTGCGAGCATGGGAATTTCCTTGACAGCTATTATGTCGAGTGCAATCCAAAGCTCGATTGTGGTCAACAGCATGACCGACAATAGCTCTGGATTGTCGGTGTACGTCTCCAATGCACTGGAAGAGTATTTGTTCACCAAGAACTCCAGTTCTTCGCAAGCTTTATCACTATTTGTGACCCGGTTAACCCAAGTGTCGATACCCTGCTCAATTGCCCGCTCGACATCATAGAGGGCAACATAAGGTTCAATACGATACGCCTCCTTGAAAAACACCCCATCGGTGGACAGAAAGTCGTCCAGGGAACCCCTAGAACGGTGTTCTGGTTTAAAGCGGGTGTCGAAAGAATTGGTGCTTCGATCGGCGAGAGAGCCGTGGAGGTAGTCGCCACTAGTCAAGAGGGAAAGTTCGGTGTCTTGGGTGAGATAGAGCTGAGAGGGCGTCCAGGGAGGGGATACACGTTGAGCTGCCTGTACCCGGTCCCACCTCTTCTCCAGGATCGATCGGAGGGATCTGCATGTCTGTAACACGGTACTAGAGAGCCAGTCCAGCTCGGAAGAGCCGAGCTTCCTAAGCCGTCGGCTGATCTTGGCTAGCATGAACTGCAGTAGATTATTGGGGAGGTTGGCACAGATCTTTTCCTTCGCGAGGCAGCACATGAAGAACAGCATGAATTGCTTGTAGGCAAGAGAAGACCGATCCAGTGAGGTCTGTATGGCAACCCTGACAAGGAGCCAGAGCGAGGAGCGACGCCAGGGTAACCTCGAGCTGTTCCATACGACGTCGTCCCCCACGCGTTTTGTGACACGAACGATGTCAGCAGGGCGGCCAACACTTCTCAAGATGCCGGTGAGCAACTCGGTGATATAGCGGGGGTGGACAGTGTCTCTGTCTTCGTTAACAGTGGACCGAGCTTTTCGGCTTGTGGGAGCTGCGTCAAGGATATCGATATTCATACGAACGAGGAAATTCACGAGCTCGGAGAGAAAGCCTTCCTTCTCAAACTCGGCATTGGGAATCTCGATCGCCGGCCCGGGATACGAGCATATGAGCTTTCCTTGTGTAGTCATCACCTTCTCAGCCTTCGGGGATACCTCGAAGGACTCGAAAATAGTGACACTTTCACGCTTTCTGAATAAGACAGCTGCGTTTTGGGCTCGGATAAGAAATGCGAGGACGTCTGCATGCTGTGAATTTCAGGACGGACTGGAGGCTCAAAGGCTTACCTCCGACGTTCATGCTGGTGAGTTGAGAGACGATTCGGGACTCGTCCAGGCTTTCAAACTGGACAGTGGCCAGCAAATTGTCTAGCATTGGAGGAATACAACGCCACTGATGCAAGTCGCCTTTGTCGACGTGGTTATTGTAGAGATGCGCCACAGACGTGACCGCTGTAGCTAAAGAACGATCGTTGGGGATACTGTGGTCATCCCCATCGGGGAGCTGGAGGGGACAAAATACATGCGTAATGATGTATTGCAGTGTGGGGAGATCGGGAGGGTCGAGGACAGAGTGAAACATTTCAGGGATGGTTGGACGGTGTTGAGAATAGCTTTGAAGCTAGAGAGTGAAACACTGAGGGGCGAAGAAGGGGCGACAAGCCCCTTTTATGATATTCGTTAATCTGTGGCGAGGAATTTGTCCCAAAGTCTGAAGTCTGAGTCTGAAGGATAGCACAGGATGGACGCACACGTTGCCAATAGGAGACAAGACACAAGTCGCCGCGCGATTCGAGGTACGAAGCTCTTACAGATATAGTGAAACACAGGGTCCTAGGTTGCTGTGGCCACCTGGCGGTGCCCGCGGTCTTCGGCATGGCTACACCCACAATCATGAAAAGAAGGCAGGAGGATCAAGATAGGACAACGTACCTGGACTCAGACAACGTGCCACTTGTATTGGCTTCAAGACATGGCGCCAGGGCCGCCTTGGATACCAACTGCAGTTGAAGTCGAAGCCTGAGTGGACAAGTAAGAGTTACTGCATTGAGTGTGAGAGGCAATTCCGTCTGCTGAGAAAACAAACTTATGTCGGGAAATTTACAACGATACTTCAAGTTGCTGTCAGTATTGCTGTCTTTCGAGCGCCCATTGAAGCGCTTCTTTGACGACGGACCGCACGGCGTTCTGGACGCGTCCGAGTCCGACTCGGAGTCACATGAACAAACTCGGATACATAAACCGAGGACAAATCCCTACTAACCACTGACCACGGACCACTGGCAGAGATCATACGCCAGGGTCGAACACACCAGGGCGGAGCTGGGGTCGCCAACTCGGGCAGACCAAGAACGAAAGGTGTTGTTA
The DNA here is from genome assembly GCA_038091275.1 of Tylopilus subfusipes. Classification (NCBI taxonomy): domain Eukaryota; kingdom Fungi; phylum Basidiomycota; class Agaricomycetes; order Boletales; family Boletaceae; genus Tylopilus; species Tylopilus subfusipes. Next base: position 8,532 of record JBBPOB010000509.1, on the reverse strand, counting down.
GTGATTCAGTAACCCCCCTCCGCTCCGATGCAGACTGCGCCGATGCCGCTGATCCATCCACCCGCCTGCCGGGAGTCACTCCTTGTGCTATTCCCTAGGAACTTTGAAAGCGCGTTTGCATAAGCCATTTACGTGAGAGCCTTATGGGGACGGAGATGATGGCACCAGCGGTCCACTTTTCGTCCGCCTTGACGGTCGTACGGTGCGCTCCGTGCGTCCCGGAAGTTTCAAGCTGCTCACCACACTCGACGTCCCTTGTCTCTTGGGCATGCTTCCTCAGAATTAGACCCAGCATAAATGGGCACCAGAAGCATGTCAAGTCACTTCCCAGCCCATGGGGACACGAAACATGAAGGAGAACAGCTTCTGCCCCCAGGGTTCTGCTAGCAGGGCCATCTTCCTGGCTTTCCTCACGACCCTCTCAACTGTCACTGCTGTCAACCACCTTGACGTTCGCAACGATCTGCACTTCTCTGTCGAGGCGAGAGGTTCCAACCTCGACGGCTCTCTTCCTATCTACAAGAATCCGAACGCGTCAATCGAAGACCGAGTGAACGATCTATTACCGAGGATGACTGTGCATGAGAAGGTCGCCAAACTGTCAGTGTTCTCTTGTCGCTGTCTGTATATAATCCTGAGATTATGCATACAGCATACAGGGAGATATGGATGGATGGATGATTATGACTGACCCATTGGACAACACACTGACATTATAATCAGACTGGCTTAGCATGTCCCGCATTTTCTCACCGTGTTTTTATTGCTGACGTTGTCGACGCAGGAACGAATGATGGAGTACAAGGCCGGAGCTATCTGGGCCGGCTATCTGGCTCCTTGGGATAAAATCGTTTACGCCATCACAGTAGGACAAAACTATCTGATGGAAAACACCACCCTTGGTGTACCCACCCTCATACAGTCTGAAGGTGAGATTTCCTTTGTATGGACTGCCTCAGCAGGTTTCAAGTAATGTCCAGGCCTTCATGGTTTCACGGATAACGGGACAACATGGCCGTCACCAATTGGTCTCGCGGCATCTTTCGACCCTCCACTGTTGCAAGAAGCCGCCAGCACGATTGCCACAGAAGCAGAAGGGTTGGGTTATTCTCAGCTATTTGCTTCCGTTCTTGACTTGTCCCGCGAGCTCCGATGGGGTAGAGTAGAAGAGAACTATGGTGAAGATCCTTTCTTGTATGTCTCTGCTCTCGCCGTGTTCGTACGGTCACCAACAAGCTATTAGAACAAGTCAGATGGGTCGTGCATACGTTACTGGCGTCCAGTCTGGGCGCCTGCGCAATGCCAGCGACTCGGCGATCGCCCGTATGGCTGCGACGTGCAAACACTTCACAGCTTACGGTAGCCCACATGGAGGATTGTGAGTTTAACAATTGGTCAAGATGATGCACTACGATAATCTGAGAATTCCAGGAACCTCGCACCCGTTAGTGGAGGAGAGCGGGAACTCCGAACCTATTATTTCAAGCCATTCCACTACGCGTGTATGGATGCACCCTCGATAATGAATTCCTACGCAAGTTACGACGGGGTCCCCAATGTTGCCAATAGATGTAGGTTGCATCCTGATTGTAAGACGGGTTGTTAACCATTGCCATAGATCTTCTCACTGACGTCGTAAGTTGTGCGCCGTTTGATTGCGATGATGCTGTTTTTCACAGTGAATGTAGCTACGTAATGAGTGGGGTTATCAATACTTCGTCACCACTGATGCCGGCTCTGTGGACTTTTTAATCACTTTGCATGGAATCTGCCCCACGAGGGAATGTTCCGCCAAACTCACGATAGAGAATGGGCTCAGTGGTGAGATGGGTGGTGGAACCTACACCTATCCGACGCTTCCAGGTTCGTACCAAGTTCGTCTATCCTTTCTGTCTAACGTTTTCCGTAGACCAAATTGCAAGCGGAGTTGTGGATATTCGTTATGTTGATGAGACTGTAAAGACCGTTCTCAGAACCAAGTTTGCCCTCGGACTCTTCGAAAGTATGTCGGACCACATGAGTATGATTTGTGCTTAAATATGTTTATCAGACCCGTATCCTTACCCCGATTACGCCTCCGCAATGCGAACACAAGTCACCAGAGGTCTTCTCCACCAGATGGAACGAGAGGTCATTGTGCCCCTTGAGAATAACAACAACATACTTCCTTTGAGTACCAACATCAGTTCCATTGCTCTCGTAGGACCACAGTCCGATAGGGTCACGGTGGGCGACCTCTCCGCACTCCGCATCGAGCCTTTCTCTTATCATAGTACCAGGTCGGCGATTATGTCTTCTTCAATGCGTCAAACAACGGTATAACGCCACTTCAGGGTTTCACAGAGTTCCTTGCCAACACGTCTGTCAAGATCAACTTTGCAGAAGGGTGCAAGCTCTGGTCCGACGAAGAATCGGGTTTCCCCGAAGCGATCGCAGCAGCAAAAGAATCTGACGTCGTGATCGTCATGGTTGGCACGTGGTCGCTGGACCAGACGCTTTTGTGGGCTCCCGGCACGAGTGCGACGACGGGCGAACACGTCGATTTGTCAGATTTGAGTCTTGTGGGAGCGCAGTTCCCGTTGGTGCAGGCTGTTCAGGCTACTGGTACGCCGACCATCGTAGTCTTCGTGAGCGGGAAACCTGTCACCAACCCTTGGATTCAAGAGAGTGAGTCGTCGAGTAACCTCTGATCGGTAGGTTGACTCTCCTCATCGCATACAGATGTGGACGCTGTGATCCAGCAGTTCTATCCAGGGGAGCTGGGTGGCCTCGCCCTTGCCGGAATCATTTTTGGTGCCGTCAATCCGTCTGGTGTGTATCATGGTGTCGTGTGACGGGTGCTTGTATGTTCATCGGAGACTGATCGGCAGGAAGACTCCCTGTGTCGTTCCCGAGAAGCATCGCCACTGCACCCGCCTTTTACAACTACCTCAAAGGCGGGAGACCGATCGATCCTGACGCTATCTACCCGAACGGTTCTCTGCTGTTTGGACACCAGGTAAGTGCCTTTCGATATGCGTCGTCTTTTGCTCTGTAACCCAGGGCTGCTAGTACGTCCTCGACACCCCCATCCCTATGTGGGGCTTCGGTCGTGGACTGAGTTATACCACGTTCAACTAGTGCGTCGAGCCTTTCCTCGCTCCCACCGCCCATGCGTGTACTCACACTCGCCCTTAGCACCGATTTGCAGTTGTCTTGTTCGACCATCGGAACGGACGAGGATTTCAGTTGACCGTGACCGTCCACAATACCGGCTCGATGGACGGCAAGGAGGTCGTCCAGGTCAGTTTCAGACAGCAAGACATTGTCCGCGCCTTTGGGTTGACGTCGTGAGCGATGCAGGTTTACATGACGGACCTCTTCAGCTCGGTCGTCACCCCAAACATGGAGTTGATCGGCTCCACCAAGGTCTACATTCCGTAAGTCGTCGTGGAGCCTCGACCGTTGCTATGTGTTCCGTCTTCCTGTTTCGCTGACTCGGTCGGTCGTAGTGCGGGAGAATCGCAGACGGTGACCATTCCAGTAATGTCTAGTCAACTCGCCGTGTGGTCTCTCAGGCAAGCCCTTCGCCCAGTTCTTTTCTCACCCTGAACGAACACATTGATCTGCATTGTCCCTTCTTCCTTCTAGCCGCCAATGGGTCGTCGAGCCTGGTGATTTCAACATCTTTGTGGGGACGAGTGAGGAGGCGTACCTCAACATCACGCTCACGGTACGCTGAACATGGATCACCTAATTGTGGGCGATGAGAAACATACCCCATTCTATCACCTGGTCCCATCACACCGAACGATCTTCTTTTAATTGGTGGCTCATTGGGGGAGGTGTAAAATCCTATGTAGCATACGGTTGCGTGTTCACAATCTTTGGACGTCGCTCTGTCCGCTTGAGAGAGGAGAGGGAGGAGGAGGATGGGCAAGAGTGGATGGGCAAGAGCGCGGAGCGCTCTCCGGCCCGGGACGGGGCCTGACCTGCCGGGTAGGGTGTGAGCTGCGAGGGTGGGCGGGAACACCTCGCAGGTGGGCGTGCCCGGCAGTCAAGCTCGCGCGCGCTCCGGACCCAACATGGAGGGTGAGCTGCGAGGAGCCGGAATGGGAAATGAAGGCAGGGTGTAGAGGGTGGGTGCGCTGAAACGGGCAAGGACGAGCGCTGCAGGGAGGACGAGCGACGAGGTGGGGGCGCGGAAACAAGGAGCGCCGCTCGCTTACGTCGCTTGTCCGAAGACATTGCACTTTGGCTCCGCTCGTGCCTCACTGTGCCATAGTCCATCACCTCGAGTAACTTTGCCCGGTGAAGATCAAGCATCCTGCAGCAATATTTATATCACAACAAAATCCACAGGTAATCATGGGGGAAATTTTGGAGGGATGTTCCTGATGAGAAATGTCCACATCCAGAAGTTTATGTTAAGGACATCAAACAATGGGCCAACATCTGAGGAACGAAGTTGAAAGGGTAACGTTGAGCAGAATAAAGCAACTAATCACTAGTTGGATTTAGCTTGCAACGCTGGTTCACTCTCCGGTCCCTATCGAATGCAGCTGATCGCATTCGGGTCAGTAAAAACATCGAGGTAGAGACAAGCATCAACCGATTTCATGTTCCGCTAGTAGCTACGAGCAAAGTGCAATTATGGTTGTGCAGAGCATGAAAGACGAGGTATATGAACTCACCATGTTGGGAATGCCATTAGAGATCGGGTAGGAGTGCTTGCAATTCGGACATATCATCGCGCCTTCGACGACGTGGATCTAACCACAGTCAACGATCGTGGCACGGATCGGAGCGGGTGGGGGAGATAGAACTTGCCTCTAGGAGAACGTGATGTAGTTTTAGTAAGAATTCGTCGTCCGTCATCTCTGGCTGCTCGGGCGGTAGAGACGTGTCACCGAGCTGCAACATATATGTTGAGGATGTGAATCTAAGACGAAAAGATGGGGGCGCTTGCCAGAGCGGCAGCATTGACGAGGGCACGCCATTCGAGTCTCGGAAGGATGCTTTTCATGAAATCGGGGTTGAACTCTTGTTCGCACAATTCGATTTGGACGTCTTGTAATATCAACGGGAAGTTGTTGGTGGTGCAGCCCTTTGCATGACACGCTAGCAAATTGTGGGTGATCAGGCGGACCATCTTGCGAAGGAGGAGGACAAGGTTAGTTGGTGAGTACGTAAGCAAGACCCAACGTTTTGACGGATGCGTCCTCCATCACCTTCAATACCGGAGAAAGAATTTGCCTACGAGGCACTAAAACAGTCGCTGCGTCTCGATGGACGCGGTCAATACGAACTACGGACACCGACGATCACGTTTGGGTCGGAACTAGGTTGGGTCGAATGCACATTTGGCAAAACACGGTACGGGTCGCGACCATATTCACCAACTTGACGCGCAGATCTAATACATTTCACCTATGTAGTGTCATCGCCCACGTTGACGCAAAAATGGTCAAACCACCACCCGAACGGCCACTGGAAGGTATGATCACTATCCACTCTGAAATTTCGCCGATGGCTTCTGTCGATTACGAACTCGGTCGGTAGGACCTACGTTCTGCCCTCTGTCTCTTGAATTCTTCCTTTTCATGCATTTGGCTGTTGTAGACCGTCCGAAGAGGAAGTAGCGATGACCCGTATGCTCGACAAGGTACTGAGGCGGAGTGACGCGATCGACAAGGAATCACTCTGCATCCTCGCTGGACAACGCGTGCGTCACGTCCACGCTGTACTCCTACTCGACATGCTAAGAAATGGAGGCTCTCTAGGTTTGGCACCTCCGTCTTACGGTCCACTGTCTCGCCGACGCAGGCAACATGCTCGACTGTGCCTGTCTCGCAGGCATCGTCGCCTTCAAACATTTTCGTCGACCGGAAGTCGAGGTCATTGGGGAAGACGTCATGGTGGTTCGTACATCACTGGGAATACTGTCACAGCTTGCGGACTAAAACATGCTACCGGATCTCATAGCACGCGCCAGAGGAGCGCGCCCCTGTACCGCTCGCCATTCACCACACACCATTCTGCATCACGTTTGCGTTCTTCCCCAACCCGACGACGCGTCCTGTTGTGGACCCCTCTTTGCTTGAACAGAGGCTGGGTGCGGGAACGATGAGTATCGCGCTCAACCCACAACGCGAGATTTGTGTCTTGCACAAGGCGGGCGGCGTGCCAACCGCTCCAGACGAAATAATACGACTACTTAACGTCGCCGTAGGCATTGCACAAGATTTGGACAAGCTGGTGGAAGCGCGGTTACGAGAAGATTGGGCAGAACGCAAGGTCGAAGTACGATAAATCTCACGACGAAAAAAGTAGTCGATCGGTCTTTGCGAATGTGAAAACGATTGGTTTTCATATTGAAGTATGGTGTCACTCTCCGACACGGTGCTGGTGCGCCGAAAACTCATTTTAATAGTTGTCATACCATCCAGTGAGATTGTCGCGATGGCGGATATGCCGCTAAAATGAACTTGGCTCTATTGCAGCTGCCTCCAGTGACAGATATTGGACAAGCTTGCTATTCACCTCCGTAGGCACCCCATGTTCGATTACCATTCCGATACTAGTATCCTAATGCTGTACTATCACAGAAGTCGTCACAACACAAGTCAGTGACGGTACGTACAGAGGGGTAGCCTCAACTGAGACTACAATAATACTACACTGCGAGCTCAGCGGATCATCATCAAGAGGCACGAGGCCTTCGCATGTCCGGCACTTCCTTCCCGTGTTCCCAAAGCATATGCTCAGCCGTCGCCGAACTACCAAACTTGACCTGTGCATTCAGGTATTCTATGCAAGGCGTTTCCGTTTCGGGAACCTGCTGGAGATGCATAAGGTCTTCAAGAGTCTTCATTAATTCAGGATGCTTGGCAAGGAATGGATACGTATTGGCATCGACACCAGCGGCATAGATACGCAGACAGCGGTCACGAACGTCTCGCGCTGGAAAGGTGCTAGATAACGACGACGGTTGACCAAGGTCGGCCAAGATGGCGATGTATGGAAGGGCGTCGGAATCCGAGGCATAACTTGTGCTTTCACCGCCGATATGTTTGTCTCGTCGGGTTATCTTGTGTAAAGCAGTCTTGGAATCCTTCGATTCGCGAGCCTTGTCTGAGATGAAGATCTGCGACATTCGCGATTCCGATGGTGCGCCCTTAGGCCCGTCTTTGAAGTAGATCGGTATCACCTTGTCGATGAGAGGCTGCTGGTGGCTGCACTGCACTGCACTTGTCCTCTGCCAGTGGCGTTGTGTCCACTTATCCAACCTACCCGGCGGACCATCAGATTCGAAGTCATGGTATTCAAAAGAAATCGGGAGACTGACCGCAGTTCGTTGCCATCCTTTGACCCTGCGATGTTCGCGTCCATGCATACCCAGTGTGAGAAATTCAGATGTGCGTTCTGGAAGGTTTCCCGTGAAGCCTCGCCGTCCCATACGCGTGGTCCGAACACAAATTCAAGCCAATCCACGACGGGAATCATTTGACAGTCGACGAGATGCCCATCCCATGTCGATGGCATGACGATCTCCTTCGTACGGATGAACAAATCCTTGGCCAGAAGCCATAGTAATCTGCTGGCCAGTTCTCCACGTTGACCGACGTCGATCATACCGGAATTCACTGCGTTCAACATAGTTCCCAAAGCGAGCCCCAGATTTGCAGGTCTGCTATGCAGCGCGACAGCGGCTACACACGACAGAAGCGGTTCGGAGGGATAGCTTGTGAATCTCCAGTTGCGGTCCAAGGTCGTCGCAAGGCATATACGTAGGTGACTCGCCACTCCTGTCTCCAGATGCTCAACCGAATCTGGATGTCCGAACGTGACGTTCACTGCGAAACGCTGTCCCAATACTGCGAGCACATGACTCGATTTGCTTGCATCAAAGTTTTTCGCCCCACATAATTTCCACGATGCGGTCTTTAGCACTCTCGCCGGATCTGCGAGTGCAGTCTTGAGAGATAGCCAGCTGAGGTTGATAAGCAAGTCAGTCAACCCTCTCAACCGAGGTAGGGAAAACATACAGAGGGCGTCCATAACCTGCAATATGATCCAGCTGAGCGACTTCCTCGACGTTGATACCGCCGATCCCCAGTGCACACTGGTCCCAGCCAAGCTGAGTGTAAGGTAGGAAAAGCTTCTCCCCCATGACGGCAACACGCTCAGAATTATCTGACAGACGAGTAAGTGGCGGATCAAAACCATGAGAAATTATTACAGACATATCTGATTAGGCGGTGAAAAATCTGAGACCTTGGAAGTCGTCGACGCGAATACGACCCACACCGCATGATTCTCGTCGTGTGAGTACTTGTTAACGACCCTGCAGAACACATCCGCAGGTCGATACCCTCCAAGTCCTTTACGCACTGGAGTGAGCGGGTGTGCTTCGTCGACTGCGATCACCAACCTGGGTTGGTTGGGATTGTCGTCAGACATCCTCTTGACCGATGCCACCTCAGAAAAGATCTTCTCGAGGGATATCGCCATTTTCCTATAGGTACTCAAGAGACGCGGAGTGAGATCATG